>JAVJHY012063417.1:0-120185 GCA_035593235.1 Phascolosoma agassizii
AGATGCTCATCGACCGCAACATTCAGGAGGCCACAGCATGACCCTCGATTACCCCCATAACACAAAAACCCTTGACAAGATTACCCACATAAGGGCCGAAGTCGAGCACCCGGTCCTACGAGCCGATAGCCCAAGACCCACTCTGTCGCCAAAGGTGTGTGCGGGTTGTGGCTGCGAGCCCCGAGCCGGTCCAGGGATTCAGGCAACAAGGCGCCACCAGCGATATCTGAGGCACCATCAAACTTGGCGACGAGCTTCAGGTTGAGCTAGCCTATGGCGCTCAATCCAGCATGTTGCTTGCCATTTTAAAAGAGATCGATTCCCCGTTCTAGCGGCCCGTTGTGCATATGTGTATAGGTTTCTGATATCCAACACGTCCCCTATAGAAGGGGAGTTCTTAGTGGCGGTATTGTACAGTAGATCAGTCCGTCGGTGGCCTACTAAGTGGTTGTCAGCTGTCGATGGGCTCTCAATGAGGTACCGCGTTCCCTCACCCTTGTCCTGCCATTGAGACCACAATCGGTCAGCATTAGCATGCGCCAAAAAGAACAAGGGATCGTTTGGGCTGGTAGCGAATCTCATGTCACCACCTACCCAAAGGTGAACATGATTGAGCAATGCTGGAGGATCCGTCATAGTTCCGTAGATCCGCTGGCGAAAAGAACTTGTCGAGGTAGGGTCTGCAAGGTCCTCGTAGTTGGGAGCGTTCATCGCTTGTTCAACGGCATCGAGACGCGGTAACTGTTCAATATGCGCACCTAGGTTGCGGACTAGGGGCCGGTCATTTGCGCTAATCAAGCTACCCGTCGTGGTCGAATATTCGAGGGCGACGCGGAATCCGGCTTCAGGGGAGAACGGCCCATCGTTCACCGCGCCTGCAGACGAGGATGAGCCAACCTTTCACCGCATCAGGTGACCGCTGGGTCGCACCGGCGGGTGTGGTGGTTGTGCTCGGTCGCTACCGATCACGAATGGGAAGCGAAGATCGGCCAACGGGTCCACCTTAAGACCGGGTGCCCGTTCTGTTCACACCGCCGAGTCTGCCCATCGAACAGCATGGCCGACACTCATCCCGAGCTTGCCGCTCAGTGGCATCCGACCCTCAACGAAGCGCTCAAACCTGCAGATGTGTTCGCCAGGACCAAGAAGGTCATCTGGTGGCAATGCTCGTTCAGCCCGGATCACGTGTCGACCGTGATCCGGACGGGCTTCACCCTTGCCCTTGCCGACGAGGGCCCGCTCGCTGTCTTACTCGACCGTGCCTTGGTCCGACTCATATCTGATCCTCGTCAACATCTACTGTGATCAGTAAATACTGAACCACGGATCTCCTGATGCCAGTAACCACTGACCTCCGCAATCACTGACATCAGTACCTTGTCTAAGCCCGACAACGATCCCGGCACGCCGGCAAGAGGCGAACACTTGTTCGATTATGGCTCGTTCAGGCCCTGGGTGCGAATGCAGCCATGCCCCGTGACTCAGACCTGCAGCTGATGCGGGAGGGCCAGAGTGGGGTGCGTTCCCAGATATAGATCGTGGAGGGAATCGATCCCAATCCGGTCGGAGGAGTGTGGCTCTAACCGGATTGCCAACTACGGGGACTCCCCCTGGGGGCTTGGCGATCAAATCGTGACGCTGTTCATCTTGAGTGAGATACGAACAGGTGCTAACTTACGGTAACTGGTAATCATTACCGGGCGGTGAGGTGCTCACGAAGAGGAGAGACATGGCCCGTGACTCTGATCTCCAAAGCAATGCTCGAATCGAGCAGGAAGCCCGTCGGCAACTCCTGCACGCCAGGTCGAGCCCTGGCTGTAAGCCAACGTCGCTCCATGATCTTGAACTCGCAGCGATCGCTCAACTAGCCCTGGTGGAAGAAGACGCGTCGGATTCCCTGGCCTCTGAAATTCAAACCAAAATGCCGCAAGAGGATTAGGGCTTAGCGTTCGTCGTTGTGTCCGAACGCAACAAGAATGAGGTCGACAGCAGCCCGCTTGTGCTGGTTGACAGTTCGTACCGAGAGACCAAGCTTCTCAGCGATTTCACGTACCGTCAGACCATTTATGAAGTGCAGAGCGGCAATCTCTCTTTGTCGTTCGGTCTCGCATGCCTCGTCAATGAGATCAATGATGGTCAGGCGACTCAAGTACCGCTCAACGTCTGAAGCGTCTTTAGCCCGTCGACGGTGGACTCCCGGTCTTGTGTGGAGCGGATCACCATTCGTCTCTAGCGTCGCCTTCTTGTCCCGTTTGTTCGCTCGCATGTCTCTTCGGCCTTTGTCGCTGTAGGCATTGTGTGAAGCTGATGCGATATACGCGTGCCAGTGGTTCGTGTCTCGGTTTCGTGCATCGACCAGGTGGGCTTCTTGCCACTTTTCTGTGAACTTCATTGCCACGATCTGAGAGACATCGTCGGCGTCGGAGGAGGTAGCCCCGCGCCCTAGCGCGGCCAGCCGCGCGACGATGAGAATTTCACGAGCCTCGGCCTCGCTTGGCCTGGCGCTCGGATTAGACGTCGCCGGGTCGGTACCAACTATCGGGTCGTTCTGAGTGTTTCGAGGCTTCATGTGCGGGTCCCCTCGCTACGTCGTGTTCCGGCGGCCTTGGTGGTATCAGTCCGTCGAAACCCGTTGAAGACTATTATCCAGTACGTCAACCGGTTTACGCAAACTACCTAACGTTGGTACGGAGCGTTGATGGTAGCTAAGGTGATGTGTCGCCCAGCCGACTCATCGGGGAGTAGTGGATGTCAGCGTCACCAACTGCGGCGAAAATGGAGTTCAGTATCCGTGTCCGTGAGCAACGAAAACGGATAGGCCTCGGCGCTCAGAAGGTGAGCGATCTTCTCGATTTTTCCCGCGTCTACTACTCGGCAGTGGAGAACGGCCGCACGCTGCTCTCGGAAGCGAAGCTGCCGACGCTGGTTCAGCATCTCAAATTTGACAAACGAGAAGCCGGCGAACTGGAACGTCTGTTGCGGGATGCGCGCGAACCGGGATGGTGGAACCGCCATTCGAAGCTCATCGGTGAAGACTTCTCCGACTTCCTTGGCATGGAAGCGGCAGCCTCGACTGTCTGCGTCTATGAAGGCAAGCTGATCACGGGCCTGCTTCAGACAACAGAATACGCAACGGCCGTCGTGGCGGCCGCCCCAGACATAAGCCTCGTCGAGGTCAAGGAATACGTCGACATTAGATTACGACGGCAACGCCGGCTTGATCCGCCTGACTCCCTAAATGTAACGGCCGTTCTGAGCGAGGCCGCGTTGATGCAAGTGTACGGAGATCTCGGGATCTTGAGGGCACAACTGGAGCACCTCGCTCGTCAAGTTGAAACGTTGCCAGCATCCCTTGAGGTCCGGATTCAACCCTTTGACGCTACCCCAGTCGGTCTCAGCTCTGGTTCGACAGTCGTCCTGCTCGAATACGACAATCCACACCTGCCGACTTTGGCGTGGCGAGATGCTGGAGAGGCACTCGGCCTAACCTCAGACGACAGACTTGTCGAAACGCTTACCTTGCGCTTCTACGAAGCCCTTGCCTCTAGTCTCAGTCGACACGATTCCTTAGAGCTGATCCAGAAGCGATTATCCGAACTGAGTAGAACGACTAGTCAATGATTACAAACCGCCTACTTCGGCGCCGCCGACTCACCCAGAACGGGTATGGTCGACGACGTTCCAAAGGGCCCTCCGATAGGGAGCCTGGTGCTCGTGGGACACACACCTGACTCGATGGGGAGACGGATGCAAATAAGAGACCTTGGGGATGTTGCTGCCTCGGATTCAGGCTGGCGAACGAGTAGTAGTAGTTCTGATGGAAGCTGTTGTGTAGAGGCCAAGGCCCACAATGGAGAGATCCTGATTAGGAATAGCACCTATCGACGAACCGCCGGACATGACCTTCTTCGAGAGCCAGTAATTGCTCTCTCGGCAGCGCATTGGGAGGCGTTTCTCGCAAGCCTGAAGAACCACGAGACACTCCGCCGCTCTCAGACGACTCTGACGCTGACGGAACGATCGGATCGTTCGGTTCTAATGTGCTCCACTCAAGATGGAACTACGCTCATTTTCACACCCGAAGAGTGGTCTGCCTTCACCGAAGGAGTCTGCAAAGGGGAGCTCGGTGCTGGCGAGCTGGCATTGGCGACGAACTAGGACAAGAGGGCTTTTGAGGCCTTGGCTCCTCGATCTAGAGCGCATCAAAGGTCAGAACCGGTGATCGCTGAGCCAATTTGTGGCCTGCCAGTGATGAGCAGGTCGACAACTGCAGCCGGACGAGCTTCAGCGACACTGCCCGTTGTTGTGTCTAGACGCACAATGCGTCATGCAAGGTGCTCATCCGCGACTGTACGTCGCGTCGCGAGCCCTCCATCGATCTCGGTCTCTCGACCGTCGTGTCCTGTACTACCGGCCCGAACAATGGGCGGAGCACGCGGGATCATTCGAAGAGAATGCTGCCCGGATTCTCAAAGACTTGCTATGGGAAAGATTAGGGCGAGTGCACACAGCGGCCAGATCACAAATCAAGGCGATCGAGCACGTCCCGCAGATGGGTTGGAAATGACGAGTCGGAGTACCGCATCACCGGCGTTACTCAGCGGCTCTTATGCTCGATAATCCTTCGACCCACGTCATAGAGATCTAGACCAGGCAGTGAACGCTGCTCCCGTTCAAGGCAACGACGCTCATGCCGAGGTTGTCGGCAAGAAGTCGAAGGGCGTGCAACGAAAGTTCGCACGCCAGAGCACATTTCTCAGCTAGGTCGTTCGTCTCTAGTCCAGATGAGGTGGCGTGTCGGCTGGCCCAGACCGCAGCCTCGTCAAGGCCCTGGTCATTCTTGGCCATCGGGTCTCCCTCAGGGGCCCTACCGGTCCAGCCCCGTAAGGAGCCATTCATTCGGGAACCATCGTCGCCGGACCGAGTTAAACCCCACCGGACGATGGCTATCGGCACTTCGCCCAGGTCACAGCCTCTCTAGATAGAATCCGACCCCAGCATGGTGGACATGGCGAGACCATTGAACACGCCATGAACACTGACAACAGGACACTGATGTCAGGCTGTCGCTCCTAGATATGCAACCTAGATGTTGCCCTCACCGTCGCGGAGCCCTCCTATGAAGGCCTTCCACTCTTTGGCTGTGAACTGAAGAACGCCATCGTCTGGATTCTTCGAGTGGCGAACGAAGACCTGTGTCGCATCGGCTGAGACCGCCCATTCGACACAGTCGCCCCCGCCCCCGCCGCTCTTCGAGCTTTTCTTCCAAGACAACGAATCAGCCACTGACACACCTCAAAGGTTGAGAATCAAACACCTCTATATGTTCGCAGTCAGGACTTCTGTTGACAAAGCTGGTGTAGCACCGTGCCTAGCCGCTTGTGGGCGTAGACGGCTGGGGAGTGCCCGCTCAGGTGTGCGACCAACAGCCAGAGGGGCAATAATCCAGCCCCCTGCAGTTGGCCACAAACTGGGGTTGTCCAGAATTTGCGGCCAAGGTCACTCCCATCGAATCGCGGCCCGAAACGTCAGCGGACCGCCAAGGCTGAACTCAGAAAGGGGACCAAGCCGCTCTCTGCGGGTGGGCCCTCGCGCACCTCCAGCTCTGTAGGTGCGAGGGATCCGGATTGACGACGCCTCGGTCCTCGATCAAGTGACCCCAGCCGACGGACCTCATTTTGAGGTATTGCTCATCTGCATACCCGTCATGAGGCAAAGGTTATTCCTGCCTACAAGTGAATGGACCATCGGCACTGTATATACTGTAGCTCTTGCTAGTGCGTAACTAGAGACCCTCTCGATGAGCTATGCAGCTATGACGTCAGCCAGTTAATGCGTATAAGCACCACACCACTGGTCATCCTGCTCAACCCCTGCTATGGTCTGGACCAACCTGCTAGTATTCGGCTCGAAAAGGCCTCCAAGAGCGGGTTTGATGAGTGACGCGAGTCACATCAGTTGGACGCAGAGGAGAAGCCATGACCGAGGAAGAGACGGATCCCGTCGAAGAACTACCGAAGGCGGAGTTCCTAAAGAGGCGTCTGCGAAACGAGCTCAGCGCCGAGCGGCACGGCTCGGGCTTCACGCAGAAGGTGATGGCAGAGCAGCTGTCCTGGAGTATCAGCAAGGTCGTCCGAATCGAGCAGGGCGCCGTATCGGTCGCTCCGAGCGACGTCAGGGCGATGTTGAGCTTGTTCGGCGCCACCGCCGACAGAATCCAAGAACTCGTACAACTGGCCCAGGAAGCGCGAGGAGCAAAGGACTGGTCCGAGTTCGACGACATACTCTCGCCCTCCTACCGAGAACTCGTCGGGCAGGAGTCGTCTGCCGAGACAATCCTGAAATACGAGCCCGGGGTTGTTCCAGGACTCTTCCAGACTAGTGACTACTCGAGCACGCTCTTCTCGGACTGGGGGATGCCACACGGAGACGCCGTCCGCCACACCGAAGTCCGCGCGCGACGGCAGGCACTGCTCGAACTTGATGACGGACCCGAGCTGACAGTCGTCGTTGGTGAGATCGCTTTGGTTCGTGCGATTGGCGGTGAGATAGTCATGCGTGCGCAGATCGAACGTCTCATCGAGCTGAGTGGGCATCCACGGATCGCCATGTTTCTGATGCCGTTCTCGGCCGGGGGGCACGTTGGCATGGGATCTCCATTCACCATTCTGCAATTTGCTGATGATCGAATTAGTGACTCGCTCTATCTGGAGGACGCCATGAGGGGCACTAATGCAAGCGAAGAGCCTGATGTTCTGAACCGGCACGTCGGGATGTTCAAACAAATCCAAGAGAAGGCCGAGCATGCGGGGCCGTTCGAAAAACATGCTGCGCGCATCATCGAAACATATTTTATTTAGGCAACTATGGCCTCAGCAGGGCGGCAGTTCCCTGCTGAAGCTGACTGGAGTCCGAAGAACATGAGCACGCCGAACCCACCACCGTCGGTCAGCTACATCAATGAGGATAGGCCGTTCGGTCCGACCTCGACTGAAGATGTCGTCGAGAACTTGGCGGCTTGGGATCAGATCTTTGATACTGAGAATGAGATCTATACCTATTTAGACGCCAATGACCCCGTATTCCTGATCGGTCGCCGCGGTTCCGGCAAGACCGCCTTTCTGCGATCTGGCCGCTTCCGGGATCGGTGGACGGTGTATCTTAGCGCTCCGGCGACTGTCAACTCAATCAAAGACACCTTGGAGAAATTCTCTGAATCTTCCCGCTCCACGTCTGTTGACCACTGGGAACGACTCTGGAATGCCGCGCTTTGGCATGTCGTCTTTCACGCGATCACCCAAGACGAAGACCGAGCGAACGAGGATGATTGGAGAGTTCTAGACCGCTATCTCCACGCCCTAATGGGCGAAGATCAGCTCAAGAACGCAAAGGCGGAGGATGTCTTGTCCGCCTTCTGTCGGCGTCTTCGGACGGTGGAAATTGAAGAGGACTCGCCGCCGTTGCACGAGCGACCGGATCTACTAATCCTCGGTGAGGGTCTGTCGACCCAAAAGGCTGTTGAGGCTGCCCAGTCGTTTCTCGAGACATCGAGCAAGAAAGTCGAGGTCCAAATAGATTCGTTGGAGCAGCTACAGGAGCCCGTAAGACAGTACGAGATCGCGCTCTCCGGGCTGTATTCGCATGTATGGCGTTGCGCGAGCGACGAGAAACTGTACACGGTCAGGTTGGCAATTCCCTCTGAGACTTGGCACACATTGAAGGAGTACTCAAGTGCTCCGCTCCGCCACTTCGAGCGACACATTATCCTTCAATGGACCCCCGCCGATCTGGCACGAATCGCCGGTCAGAGGCTGCTGCTCTATCTTCGACACTTTGAGCCGGACATTCTTACGGGTGAGTTCGCCAACGTTCGCGGCCGAGCTGTCCTGTCGAGATCTGAGGCCTACCGCCTGCTTGGGCGCGTTCTGCCAGAGGATGAGATTTCAGGAGAACAGGACGTTGTCGAACATTCGATTAAGTACATCATGCGCCATACTCAGCTGAACCCTCGCCAGTTCCTACAAATCCTGAACTTTATCTGTGCAGCGAATCGGACCCGTGGACGGCTTGTGAGCAATATCGATAGAGACGCGGTTGTCGATGGTATTCGGACGATCGAAGAACAGATCATTCAAGAAATCAACAAATCATATATAACAGTGCATCCTGAGGCGCATGAGACATGCAAGGCAGTACTCAGTGAATTGCCTCGCGTATTCTCCCACGGAGACCTAGAGAAGGCCTTTCGATGGGAGGGTGCGAGTGCAGCTCGTCGTGTCTTTGACAGGATGACAAAGGACAAAACTGGCGACGATGAGGCCACGGAACTCTATTCGAGACTGCTCGATGCGGAGTACCTTGACTTCAAAGATATGTTAATGGAGATCGGCTGCATCGGGAAGGTAGTTGATCACCAAGGTTCTGTGGTCGTCGGCGAATTCGAGTTCTCTACTCCAAGTCGCCTTCAGCTTGCTACCTCGGATCAGATGTGTGTGCACCCACTCTTCTCCGGGGTCTATGCCTCGCAAGCAAGCAGTGCCAGCGACTTTATTGTTCAGCCCAAGGGTGCCGAGGTCGAGCTGGAGTTCTAGTGCCGAACCATCTCCTTTAAGAGGTTTCCCCGCTCCTGATGTGGAACGAGCTTTCGAACTGGGCAGCTACGGCAATTCCGTCGACATCTGGCCTGATGGATAGGACCGCAGTGAGTTCGACCGGTTGTTCGTCATGTTCATAGGGAAGGTAGTGGATTTGGTCACCATCGGTCAGGTGAAGCGCCACTCGACCACTGCTCCCCACAGACGCGAGATGTAGTCGTCTGATGACCTTGGTGGGGAGACGAAGCCGCGGGGATTGTTCGCGGTGCCACGAAATCGGTCCAGTGGGAGCCGGGACGTCTTCGAGACCCCTCAAACTAAGTAGCTCAGCGACGAAGTAGGCAGTAGCTCCGTTGTTTTGAACAGCAACGTAGACCTCCGGTCCTTCAAGAACGTACTCGATAGTGATCGTTGACGGATCCCAAAGGTCCGTGCCCAAGGCGACCTGCTGGTAGAACGCCTGACGGATCTCGTGCAGTTGGCGAATAGGAGCGCTAGCGAACTGTGCGATGCCGAGGAGAGCTGCGAAGATCATAGCGCCTGCGATGAGTAGTCCGAAGTCGACTAGCAACGTTGGGTCGTCGAGCTTCCACGCCGGGGGCGCTAGTCTGCGCGCTGCGTACCAGCTGAGGCTCGCAGACCCTGCTGTTCCTAGGAGAAAGACGAAAGGCCTGTCACGGATCACGCGCACATAGTCTCGGCGGCCTCGTTGTCCCACGGTCTCTCGCCAGCGATCGCATCTGGTCATATGTGATTCATACTGCGCGTGATGCCTCGTCCGGAGAGTCATAGTTGAGTGTAGGGATCGGTGACCCATCGGCGTGACCACTCAGCCCTGGGGTGCCGCCTCCAGGAGTACGCCTACTCGACCCCGAATCGCCTGAACTCAGCTTTAAAGGCCGTATTCGAGGGCTCACGCTCATCGTCGAACACTCCAGCGGTAGACCCGTAAAAGGACGTCGACGGTGTGCCCGAGTCTCCGACCGATCTCTGGTAACGAGACACCCGACCACTTTGTTGGGATCTGAGTGACTATGTGGCGAAGATCAAAGCGGCTTGGCTTCGCCAGGAGCCGACGATAGCTAAGGTGACAAACGTCGACGACGAGGCACAGCACCTGCTGGTGAAGTTCCAGTCTCTTCTCGACTTCGTCAGTGAGAGGCGTACAAAGCAGCAACTGCGACAGCAATAGGCAGCGGTATCGACGTGGACGGCAGTGAACCGAACAGAACTCCCTTCATGGCCCAACGTGCCGGATCGAACTCGATCGAACACTGCGCGGTTGCCTGATAACGGTGAGGTCCCAAGTTCAACTCTTGGTAGCCCCACGTACGAACCCCCTGGTCAAAGCACCGGGGGTTCTTTCGTTTTGAGACTCCGATGTGGGCTGTAGGCCATTCTGTAGGCCATCTCGCTTCATGTTTCGGTCACGTCGATGGGGCCAATCTCGGAGATCTCGTCGAGCTGATCCCGGTATGTCTCCCAGATCATCCGCTCCGATGTGCCGGCCCAATCGGCGATCTTGTGAACAGGGATACCCCGCTCGACTTGGTGAGTGATTGCCGTGTGGCGAAGATCGTAAGCCGATAGCGCCGGCTCCAACCCGGCCCGTGCGCTAGCGGTAGCCAACGACCGGTGGACGTTACGCTGATTTATGGCAGTACCGACACCGCTCGTGACTATCAGATCACCGTCGCCTTGCCAGTACGACCCTGTCTGGTGGGCGGTTGCTTCCTGGCAGTCCCGCCATTCGTGAAGACGGTCGACGGTTGAGTCATCAACACGGATGGTGCGAATGGCTCGTTTCGTCTTCGCCTTCACGATCTGGTTACGACGATTCATCTGAGCGTCAATCCGGAGCGTTTGTTCACCGAGGTCAAACTCTCGACCTGCGAAGCCCCCACACTTCTGCGGGCCGCATTCCATTCCGCCTACCGAGATCCACGACAACTCCGAGGATGCCGGCCGATGTGTTCAGCAACGCCCGGAGCTCGGACAACTGGACCGCCCTCGGCGCCCGCCGTGCATCGTGATCAGCCGAGTCCTCGGGCACCACCGCCAGCTCAGCCACGTTCCTACCGACGAAGCCTTGCCGCACCTCGTTCTTGGCTGGACACTCAGCTCGACCGAATCGGATAGACGGCCCCGCCGGACCATCTGGTCCGAGGGCCGCCATCGATAGCCCTGGGTTTGGTCTGCGCCGGCCTCCCCAATGGGTCAACTGGCGTTGTGGAAGGTGATCGTCTGTATCTGGCCCGTCCAGAACGGGTGCGTCTCGCCGTTGGCCGCTCGGGCGACGGAGTAGCTGTGAGGGATCATCATTCCCGAGACGAGCCGGTAGTCGCCACGAAGAACATGCTCGCCAGACCCGTGGTAAGGGGTAGTTAGATCGCCGTCCTCCTCCGCATCGAAGGATTCGAGACTCCCATCGGCCCCGAAAGTGGCAACCAACGACGCCTCCAGTCCGTCAGCACCCACGATCGCTCGGGCATGAGTGTCGTCGATCGCTTCCCAGCGGACCGGGCCACCCGGCAACAATGCAGCGGGGTACAACGGGCTTTCGAGCAGCCAACGTCGCAGCGATGTCTGATTGAGTTCTGGGGTCTCTGATTCGTCGACCACCGTGAGGGCCGACATCACCTTGGCTTTCATCTCCATCCGACCCCCGGCGTAGGCGTCATAAGCACGAGCCCAGACTCCAGGAAACATCGCGGTGCGGGCCGAGAACATCAATGCTGGGGTGCCGACCGCGATGGTCTGCTCGGCGGTCGTCGGCGAGAAACCTTCGGTAAGGGGGCGCCGGAAGTCGCCGTACATCGTCAACTCGACGAAGGTCAGCGGCTCCTGCTCCTCGACGAACACATAGTCGAAATAGCGCTGAACTGGTTCGGGCAACCCACTCACTGCCGCTGCGGAGTACGCCACAGACTGGTTCGCCATTCCGACTTCTGCGATTCGGTTGTGGTGAGCATCGATGTCTGCTTCGGTCTGGCGCGCCGAGTAGGCCACGACGACACCCAACAGGGCGAGCATCGCCGCCAGCACCATCGACGTCCGCTTGACGATGCATCGAACACGGCCGGTCCGTCTGTTCGGTGTTGTGTTCGACGCGCCTCGGTGCTTGTGGTCGGCGCCGTCTGACTTGGATAGCTCGTTCGTCGGTCGGTGGGCGGTGGTGGTGGTCATCGTTGCGTCTCCTTGTTCGATGTCGGCTCGCCATGAGCCGTAGAAGACAGCGTGACCACATCCATGACGAAGCGAATCGGGCAGAAGTCGCCCCTCCCGTCATCCCAAAGTCTTCTCCCGGCTGGCTACTAGTCCAGATCGACGGTCTTTAGCCGCTGATCACTCCGAGAAGTTCTTCGCTTTCGACTCCGTCGCCCGCCACTGTTACCAATCTCCCGGTGGTGACGAATTCGATCTTCCAGCCCGTTCCTTCGGGTGAGAGGACGCCGTCGACGACTCCCAGGTCGACGCTTGCGCTCTGACCGTGCAACACCGATACCGGAACATCCGAGCACCTCGGCGATGTCGGTGATCGATCGATCGTCGTGGTACCGAAGTGTCACCGCTATGGCTTGGTTGCGGGGTAGGTCCCTCACGGTCGACCAGACCTGATCGGGCAGGGCTGGGAGCTCTCGATATCAGTCCTGGAGCCTGGTCGGATCGCTCTCTTGGCGGGGCGTCGGATCGACATAGACCTGCCCATCTTCGATCTTGGTTTCATAGACGGGCTGACACCGGTCCCGCTCCTTGCAATGGCCGGTCGTTAGGTCAAAGGCCCACTGATGCCCAGGGCAGACGAGTCGATCGCCGAGGATGGAACCGGCGGCCAGCTCCCGGTCCTGGTGAATGCAGATATTGCGTAACGCATGAGCCCGGCCTTGCGACCACCAGACCACGATGTCATCCGGCTCGGCATCGACGACTCGGCGTTTGTTCCGTTCGAGCTCGCTCACCGGTCCGGCCGCTACCCACTGCCGTTCGTCGTTCACGCCTCGCGCTCTTCGGGATCGTGCTCTTCGGGAACGTCGTCGAGCCACTGTGCTCTGAGCCGCTTCCCGGCGGCGGAGTCCTCATCGATGCCCTGCTGATCGGCGTCCCACACCACGGTCACCGAACCAGTGGCGTAGGACTGGCAAGCCAAACGAACACCCTGTTCGAGAAGGTCGCCGAGCCTTTCGCGCTCCCTTCGGCGGGGGGCGCTGAGATGCTCAGCTCCTTCGACGATCAGGACTCGATCCGTTCCGCACAGGCCCGTCGCGCATTTCCACGGCAGACCACCGTCATAGCGGATGGATAGCCGCAGGAGGTTGACATCGTCGCCCTCGGCGAACTCGATCTCACATCCGGAGGTCTCGTAGCGAATTCGCGGCACTCAGGCCGCAGCCGTTTCCGGCTGCCACACTCCCAGGTCGGGGGCGACGTAAGTGTCGTAGAGGGCCTTGGTGTAGGCGAACCGCATGTCGGCCCCGTCCCTCGTCACCTGGATACAACGTTGCTGAAGCTCCGGTGTGTCTGCGTATTTCAATACGATCTGGTAGCCGCGCTCGCCGTGGATTTCGTCGGAGGTGATGTGGAGGTCGAAGAACTCCGTTTCCTCTTCGGTGAATCCGTAGACGGCTGGGTCGACGAGCGGTGGGAGCTGCTTGCGGTAAATGCTTGGCACCTGCGACTCGAGACCGACAACGAGGGCCGCAGTAGCCACCGCGAAATGCTCGCGCAGCGCCATGGCATAACACCACGACTGAAGGCCCCTGGTCGCGGCGATGATATTGGTCGGGTCTTCGACCGCTTCGCGGGTGGTCCCGCAAACCTCGGCGAACTGGATCAGGAGATCGGTATGACGAACGTCGCTGATCTCCTCCTCCCACATGTTCTGAAGGAGGAAGTCCTTGGCGTCGGTCGCGGTATCGGGGGTGCTGGCGTAGACGTAGGCCAAATAGTCGGCGAAGGGACCGACGTAGTGATAATGGTTCTCGGCCCATCGGGCAAAGTGCTTGCGTTCCAGCTTTCCGTCAGCCCAGGCCTTGCTGAAGGAGGCGTCTTTCGCCTGCCGACCTGCCATGGCGTCCTCCAAGGCTGATCGAAATTCTTCTTGGGAGAGCAGTTCCGGCATGAGGTGGCCTTTCCCTTGCAACGTCTTGGTGCTAAGTCTCATTGCTTGCCCCGCAAGGCGTCAAGCCTCGGCGAGCGGCAGGCCAGCCAAGTGCATGGCCGATGATCAACACTAGCCGACATCCAAGGTCGGGCCGTCGTCGATCCCCGCACCTAGGGCGCCGTCATTCCTCTATTGGCGTGGCCCTGGTTATGGGCGTGGCCGCGGTCGATACAAGCACGAGAAGGAACGGTACGACCGCGGTGGCGGCGATCGTCGGTCGTAGCCCGAAGCGGTCGGCGGCAGCGCCGAGCACGAGACCGCCGACAGCACCGGCGCCGATCTGCAAGCCCCGGAAGACCCCGAGAGCCACTCCCTGACCGCCGGAACGGTCCAGGGCCAGAACGTTGGCCAAGGGGAACAATCCGCTGACGAGGGCGGCGAAACCTATAGCGCCTGCCACCGCCACCCAAAGCCGGGGTCCTCCAGCCCATGCCAGGCCTGAAACGGCCAGCGTCAGCCCGAGGATCCGCGCCGTGAACTCGGGCCCGGTCCGGTCGGCCAGGGCTCCTACCGCCAGCTTGATCGGCACCGAAAGGACCCTGGCGGAAACGAGAACCAGGGCGGCCTGAGCCGGAGTTACCGACCAGACCTCAACGCCGAACACCGGCAGAAACGAAACGGTTGCGTACTGCGAGACGCCGCCGACGACACCGACAAGCAACGGTAGACCCAACGCAGGCCGTAGACCGGCGAGGAGACGACCATTGGATGCCGCTGAATCGACTCGGACGAAGGCGATGGCCGCCCCAGCGGCCGCCGCCAATCCGCAGCTGATGCCGAACGCCCATCGCCAGTGAAGCGAGCTGCCCATCGCGGCGAGTACCGCAGCCGCCACCAGGCCCCCGGAGAATGCGGCGCCGAAGATCCCCATGGCGAAACCTCGCCTATCAACAGGGGCAAATTCACCGATCAGCTTCACCGCGGCCGGCCACAGCAGACCGGCTCCCGTTCCGATCAGGATCTGTGACACGGTGAATACGGTTCGACCCTGGGCCAGGGCGGCCACAAACGAACCGGCGGCGGTCGCAGACAAGGCCAGTGACGCAACCCCTACTGCTCGAAACCGATGCACAAGGAGGCCGCCGGCGAGGGTCGCAACAGCGATCGAGCCCGCAAGCACGGCGAAGAACAGGCCAGCGTCGCTCAGCCCGAAGCCCAGCTCGACGCTGACCGTCGGATATATGGGCGACAACAGTGCTTCGCCCGTCGTCGTTGCCAGGTAGGCGCCGCAGGTAAGGCCGAACGCCACCTGACCTCTCAACCCTCCGCCGAATCGCCTGCCGTTCGAACCGTTGGTCGTCTTCCCTGCAACCACCGCCGAATCGTAAGGTCTCGGTCCATGGAACACCTCGACGAGGCCACGGTCTCTACCCTGCTCGTTCCCTCAAACGTGGCCGACGCACTCGAACAGGCCTTCGGCCGCCTCGATCATCACCGACTCCAAGGAAGGGGCCCGTACCGAATGCGGGGACCTGATCGGGGCGATCGAGGCCGGGGCCTGCTCGTGGGACGACGTTCTCGATCTCCGAGACGTCCTGGCCGACGATCCGTTCGGTGGAGCGGGCAGGCTCGACGGGGTCGGTGGTATTCGAGACCCAGGGTGTGGCTCTGCAGGATGTTGCCGCCGCGGCTCTTGTCTGGCACCGTTACCACGGTGATTGACACCAAACATCTCACGCTCGAGGAAGTCAACCTCATGCTGGATGCCGCCCAGGCCGCCGCCGAAGCTCGTGGTGTGGCCGAGACGATCTGCATTGCCGACGCCGGTGGCTGGCCGTTGGGTTTGCGTCGCCTTGACGGTGGTAAACCGACGAGCCCGCAGATCGCTATCGACAAGGCGTTCACCGCAGCATGTCATCGGCGCCCGACCCATACCTACACCAACGCCCAACCAAACGAAGAGGCGTTCGGCATCATGAACATGCACGGAGGTCGGTTCTCCATTTTTGTTGGCGGATGGCCGATCGAGGTAGACGGCGAAGTCGTCGGGGGCGTCGGCGTCAGCGGGGGTCATACCGCCGACGACATCGCGTGCTGTCAGGCCGCTATCGCCGCCTTGTTGGAGCATCTCAACAAGCCGGTCGACTTCTCGAAGTGGGACAATTGGTCCGCGCCCGCAGTCGAGTGAAGTCGCTGACTCCCATGGCGATTCGCTCTTCCCGAGCGGCGTCTCGACCAGCGTTCGCACGAGGCAGGGATTCGCCCTTCGATTGTGAGGTTGGTTGCTGATGGATCTTGGACTCGCAGGAAAGCGAGCGCTTGTGCTGGCGTCGTCGGCCGGACTGGGCGCTGCGGTGGCCGAGAGCCTCGCCGCCGAGCAGGCTCGGGTGGTTGTCACAAGCCGCGATCGGGAAAGGGCCGAGGCGGCCCGGGTCGCTGTCGGGGCGGAGGTGGCACTCGTCGGCGACCTCACCGAGGACGATGTGGCGACGAGGCTGGTTGATGAGGCCGTTTCGGCGCTGGGGGGACTCGACATCCTCGTGGTGAACACCGGTGGGGGAGGGGCAGGGGGCCTCCTCGGCAAAACGGCCGACGACGATGAGCGGGCCTACCGAGCAATGCTGCGCCCGGCCCTGGATGCCTCGCGCCGGGCTGCTCCCGAATTGGCGAAATCAGGGGCTGGGAGGCTGATTTTCCTGACGGCCCGATCGGTGGTCGAGGCCAGTACCCACCTTGCGCTCTCGTCGGTGTTCCGATCCGGCGTCCAGGCCGCGGCACATTCCCTGGCCCGCGATCTGGCACCCGACGTTCTGGTGAACGTCATCATCACCGGCCAGTTCGACACCGGAGCGTTGGCCCGTTTCGAGGAGTTGCGGGCGGTGGAGGAAGGCCGACCCGAGGCCGCCGTCAGAGCCGAACACATCGCGGAGATCCCGGTTGGCCGGGTCGGACGGCCTGAAGAGCTTGGCGACATGGTCGCCTTCCTATGCGGGGATCGAGCGAGTTTCATCACCGGGGTCTCGATCCCGGTCGACGGTGGGGCCCTCAAGGGTTTCTGAAGCGGCCCGGCCCGATCGATCGAAGATCGATACCGGATTCGGCCACAGCATTTGAGGGGCGACCTTCGACGATCAGGGAACGGGTGAGTTCGGCCAATGCCGGAGCGGTCTTGATCCCGGCACCACCCTGGCCCGCCAACCAGAACAAGCCATCGGCTTCGGGGTCGAAGCCGACAACCGGCCGGCGGTCGGGAGCGAAGGTACGCAGACCGGCCCACGATTGTCGCACCCCCCGCACCTGCAGCGTGGTTGCTTCATCCAGAGCGTCGACGGCCCGGGCGATGTCCAACTCCTCAGCCTTGGCGTCTGTCGGTTCGCTCGGTGTTTCATCGGCCGGAGACGCCAGCCAGCTCGGGCCCTCCGGTTCGAAGTAGAACCGCGAACCGACATCCATGACGAGCGGCTGCCGTTGGCGCTTTGTCTCGCCTGCAGTGTCTCCAGTGTCGGCCGGGAAGATGAACGCGGTCCTCCGCAGGGGCCGCAGACCTAGCGGTTCAAGCCCAGCCAGGCCCCCGACGTGATCGGCCCAGGCCCCTGCGGCGTTGACCACGATCTCGCAGTGGATTTCCGCCGTTGGAGTGGACACGATCCAGCCACCGGCTCTCCGGTTCAGGTCGAGGGCGGCAGCAGTCGTGGCCAGCCGTCCACCGCGTCGCCGGAAGTCACCAAGCCAACCGGCCAACAGTTCGGCGACATCGATCGACTTCGCCTCCGGTTCGAACAGCGCGGCCTCGACCCACGCCGGTCGCAACTGAGGCACCAACCGACAGGCTGCCGCCGAATCCAGCCGGGAGATGGGGACGCCCATGCGCTCGGCCGCGGCCGCGATGGGGTGCAATCGATCGAGGAGCGGCCGTTGGCTCACCCAAAGCAGGCCGCGGGGTCCGAGCAACGGGCGCTCGGTGACCGGGCGGGGAGGGTTGGCCAGAAACGAACGCGAGATCGAGGCCAGGGCGCAAACCTCGAACTCTCCCGACGTTTCGCTGATAACGGCCGCCGACCGGCCTGTAGCGTGAAGGCCCGGTTGTTCTTCTTGCTCGACCAGAACCACGCGACGGTTTTTTGATAGAGCCCAGGCCGCTCCAGCTCCGGCGATCCCGGCGCCGATCACAACGACGTCAGCGGCCGAAACCTCAACCATGGTCGACCGTGAGGTTGGCATATTGTGAAGGCTGGGTTGTCATGACAGCTGCACTATGGTGCTTCGCGATTACTGTCGCCACAGTAATTCGCAACGTACACAGGGAGAGGAACCTGATGCGCAACGTCATTCGCATTCTTGGATTGCTGCTGGCAATGGCCCTTTTGGCCTCGGCCTGTGGGGGTGATGACACCACGCCGGAAGGAACCGACGACGAATCGACGACCGACGAATCCGGCGATACGACCGACGAATCGACCGATTCTGAGTCCGGGGAAGAGGAGTCGACCGGCGAGGAAACCTCGGAAGAGCCTCCGGCCGAGGCCGGCGCCGGCATCGTCTACGCCATCGGCTCCGAGCCAACAAGTCTCGACCCCCATCTCGTCGACGATGGTGGCGAACGCGCCGTCAATGACAACGTTTACGAAACTCTGCTGGCCAGAACTCCGACCGGCGAGTTGGTTCCGGGTCTGGCGACCGAAATGCCGGTCCAGCTCGATGAAACCACCTGGGAGGTGACCCTGCGAGAAGGCGTGGAGTTCCACAACGGCGAGCCGTTCAACGCCGATTCGGTTGTCGCCTCCATCGAACGGATCATTCGTCTGATTGAAGCCGGGGTGACCGACAACGACGGCTTCTTCGGCAGCTTCGTCGGTGTCGAGGCGGTCGATGACACCACGGTCAACATCACAACCGAAGCGCCCGATGGCGTTGTGCCGTCGCGGCTCTACTGGCTAAAGATGATCCCGGCCAGCGCCGCTGAGAGCGATGATCTCAGTGACTCGGTGGTGGGAACCGGCCCATATGTGTTCGGCGAATGGGTCCGTGGTGAGCGGGTGACATTGACCGCCAATCCCGATTATTGGGATGGTGCGCCTTCGGTCGGCGACGTCGAATACCGGTTCATCTCCGAAGCGGGAAGCAGGCTCGCCGGCCTGCTGTCCGGCGAGTACGACCTGATCGCCAACCTGAATCCGACCGACGTGCCTCAGGCGCCCCAGTCAGCGGTGGTTCAGGGGCAGGAACATCCGGTCCTGATTCTCGATGCCGACGAGGGCATCACCTCCGACCCGAACGTCCGCCTCGCCCTGAACCTCGCAGTCGACAAGGACGCGATCGCCGACGGGCTGTTCGAGGGCTTTGCGGCGGTCGACAACGGCCAACTGCTCAGCCCCTCGATCCTGGGCCACAACCCCGACATCGAGCCGTACCCCTACGATCCCGAAGAAGCGGCAAGATTGCTTGAAGAGGCCGGAGTCGTTGGTGAGACCATCACCCTCGTCGGCGAGTCGAGCGGTCGTTGGTTACTCGATGCCGACCTCGTGCAAGCCGTCGCCGGGTTCTGGGAGGAAGCGGGCCTCGTCGTCGATCTCCAGCTGCCGGAATTCGGAGAGTACCTGGATGTGCTGTTCGCCGACGGGAACCGGGCCGACGCCATCTTCGTTTCGAGTTCGAACGATCTACTCGACGCCGACCGTCAGTTGAGCTCCTACTACGCATCGACCGGGATCGGCGCTTCAAACAGCGACGCCGACCTGCAGGAACTGGTTGACTCGGCACGGTCCGAATCCGGTAACGACGCTCGGGCGAAGCTCTACCAAGAGGCAGTGCAACTCGCATACGACGAGGCGTACTTCGTGTGGCTCGTCAACAACCAGGACATCTATGGAATGAGCGAGCGGCTGCAGTGGGAGCCTCGGGTCGACTCCAAGGTATTCATCAAGGAAATGAGCGTCACCGGCTGATGCACCGGACTCGTTAGTTGGCGGGAAGGAAGGAAGATCACCGATGGGACTGTTCGTCCTACGGCGAATAGGACATGGGCTGATCGTCGTCGTTGCGGCGTCGGTCGTGGTCTTCCTTCTCACCCGGGCCTTCACCGATCCGGTCGACTTCATCCTTCCCCTCGAAGCGAGCGACGAGGAGCGCGCAGCCAGGGAAGCCGCGCTCGGGTTCGACCGCCCGTTGATCGTTCAATTCGGAAGCTACGTTAGCGACCTGGCTCGCGGCGACTTTGGCGAGTCGTTGTGGCAGCCGGGACGGTCGACGATCGACATCGTCGGTCAGACCCTGCCAAAAACGCTACTCCTGGTGGCGGCCGGCATGGCGCTGGCCGTTGTTGCCGCCATTCCCCTCGGAATCCAAGCGGCCAGGAAGCCTGGCGGATTCATCGACCGGCTGTTGGTTACGCTCAGCCTCGCCGGCTTGTCGATGCCGCAGTTCTTTGTTGGGTTGGTACTGATCATCGTCTTCGCCGTCCGACTGAAGTGGCTGCCGGTTGGCGGGTACGGGGCGAAGGAATTGATCCTGCCTTCGGTTGCCTTGGCTCTCCCGGCGCTCGGGCGGCTGACCATGGTCGTCCGCTCGGCCATGATCGACGAGCTGAACAGCCAGTACGTCAAGGCGGCCAGGGCCAAGGGGATGCCAACCAGGAGGGTTGTCGCCCGCCATGCGTTGCGCAACGCCGGGGTTCAGATCGTGACGCTCACTGGGTGGGAGATCACGAGAGCCTTGGCCGGGTTCACCGTCGTGGTCGAAAAGGTCTTCGCCTGGCCAGGACTCGGCTTCTTCGCACTCGAAGCCATCGAGCGACGAGATCTGTTCCTCCTGTCGACCATCGTGCTGGTGGCGGCTGTCGTCGTCGTTGCCATCAACGTGGTGATCGACATCGTGTACAAGGCGATCGACCCCCGAATCAAGCTTTCATGACTGCGGTCGAAGCAAACCCTGAGGCCGAGTTGGCGGCGTTCGAACCGCCGGTGGGGACGAAGGCCCGAGCCCGCGAGCTGCTCACCGAACTGTGGCGAGACAAAGCCGGCTTTCTCGGAGCGCTCTTCCTGCTCGTGCTGGTTGTCGCCGCGGTCTTCGCGCCGCTCGTGGCCCCTCACGACCCGTTCGACCAGAGTCTCACTTCTCGGCTGGAGCCGCCGGCCTGGCAGGACGGCGGAAGCTGGACTCACGTCTTGGGGACCGATGGTCTTGGTCGCGACGTGCTGTCGAGACTCATCTACGGGGCTCGCATCAGCCTGTTCGTCGGCTTGGCCGTGATTGTTGTGTCGGGATTGGTCGGGGTGATTCTCGGTTTGGTCGCCGGCTATGTAGGCGGCAGGACCGATCGGATCATTATGCGGGTGGTCGACACTCAGATAGCGTTCCCCGGGTTGCTGATCGCCATCCTGCTGGCCTCGCTTCTTGGTCCGAGCGTGGCCACGGTGGTGATCGTACTGTCGATCAACGGCTGGATGATCTATGCCCGAATGACCCGCGGCGTAGTGCTGTCGGTCAAGGAGACGGCGTATGTAGAGGCGGCCGAAGTGGTCGGCTGTAAACCGATCCGGGTCATGGCCACCCATATCCTGCCGAATCTGGCGGCACCGCTGTCGACCCTCGCGGTGCTGGAATTCGCCAGGATCGTCCTGGCCGAGGCGGCATTGTCGTTTCTCGGCGTCGGCGTCAAGCGAACCAGTGTCTCGTGGGGCCTCGACGTGGCAAGCGGTCAGGAGTTCATCTTCAGCTCTTGGTGGTTGGTCGTCATGCCCGGCGTTCTCATCTCCCTCACGGTTCTGTCGGTCAATCTGGTTGCGAGCTGGCTGCGAATCATCGTCGATCCTCAGGAACGGGAGAAGCGCCACGCCGTTGCCCAGTTCGTTTCGGCCCGACGAGCTGCTCGACGGCTTGCCAGGTTGGGATCGTGACCGAGCGACTGCTTGACGTCGAACATCTGGAGGTCAGGTTCTTTACCCGAAGGGGCGTCGTTCAGGCCGTTCGTGATGTGAGCTTCTCCATCGACCAGAGCGAGGTGCTCGGATTGGTAGGGGAGTCCGGATCGGGAAAGAGTGTCACGTCCCAAGCGATCCTCGGCCTGACCGACCTGCCGGGTCGGGTCACCGGCGGGGACGTGCGCTGGAAGGGCGAATCGCTCCTGAAGGGCCGGGGAGCCGGGTCCCGCATGGACCGGGTCCGGGGCAAGGAGATCGCCATGGTGTTCCAGGATCCGATGACGTCGCTCAACCCCGTCTTCACCATTGGCTCGCAGCTCACCGAGACGACCCGTCGACATCTCGGCCTCACCAAGGCCGAGGCCACCGATCGGGCCCTCGAATTGCTCGACACCGTCGGACTGTCCAACCCCCGACAGCGTCTTCGCCAGTACCCGGGCGAGTTGTCCGGCGGGATGCGCCAGCGTGTCCTCATCGCCATGGCCCTCAGTTGTGAGCCGGAACTCCTCATCGCGGATGAGCCAACGACGGCCCTCGACGTGACCATCCAGGCCCAGATTCTCGAGTTGATCATGGAGTTGCAGCAAAGACTCAAGATGGCCGTACTGCTTATCACCCACGACCTGGGGGTGGTGGCCGGAACCTGCGACCGGGTTGTGGTCATGTACGCAGGACGGCTGGCGGAAACCGCGCCGGCCACCGATCTCTACTCCTCAGCGGCCCACCCCTACACCGCCGGACTCCTGCGGTCGACCCCCCGTCTCGATGACACCCAGCAACGAATGGTCGCCATCGACGGCTCTCCACCAGACATGGCTCGACCACCAGCCGGTTGTCCGTTTGCGCCCCGCTGCGCCCATCGAAGCGATCGTTGCGATTCCGAGCTCCCAGAGTTGGTCGATCTCGTGCCGGTTGCCGCCACCGATGCCGGGTCGCCTCCAACGTCGTCTCGTGCGGTTGCATGCTGGCATCCGCTGATCGGACAGGATGGCGATGGCTGAGGCCCCCGTCGATGCTTCCCCCATACTTGAGGTCTGCGATCTCAGGGTCGAGTTCCCTGTCGGCGGCTCCGGATTCTTCGGTCGCACGAAGAAGGTCGTGCACGCCGTCAGTGGGGTCACCTTCGAGATCGCCGCGGGGGAGACGCTCGGCCTGGTCGGCGAGTCCGGGTCTGGCAAGACGACAACCGGGCGGGCCGTGCTCCGTCGCGTCGAGCCAGCCGGAGGCACGATCCGCTTTCGAGGTCAGGACATCACGACCGTCGACGGCGAGGAACTCCGGCGACTCCGCCGCCATATGCAGCTGGTCTTTCAGGACCCCTACGCCAGTCTCAACCCTCGAATGACGGTGGCCGAGCTGATCGCTGAGCCGCTGTACGTGCACGGCCTCGTCGACAAGTTGGCCGATGGTCGAGATCAAGCGCAGGAGTTGCTCGAACGCTGCGGCCTACCTGCCGAGTTTGTCGATCGGTATCCCCACGCCTTCAGCGGGGGGCAACGGCAACGCATCGGTATCGCCCGGGCCCTGGCGTTGCGGCCAGACCTGATCGTTGCCGATGAGCCGGTCTCTGCGCTCGACGTGTCGATTCGGGCCCAAGTGGTCAATCTGCTCCAGGACCTGCAGGACGAGTTCGGGCTTGCCTACCTGTTCATCGCCCACGACCTCTCGGTGGTGCGGCACATCTCCCACCGGGTCGCCATCATGTACGCCGGCAAACTGGTTGAGGTCGCCCCTGCCGCCGACATCTACGAGAACCCTGTGCATCCCTACACCGAGGCCTTGCTTTCGAGCGTTCCGATTCCAGATCCGCCTATCCAGCGGGCCCGGCAGCGAATCGTGCTTCCGGGGGAGATTCCCGATCCGATCAATCCACCGCAGGGTTGCCGGTTTGCCTCTCG
Source organism: Phascolosoma agassizii (assembly GCA_035593235.1). NCBI lineage: Eukaryota > Metazoa > Annelida > Sipuncula > Phascolosomatiformes > Phascolosomatidae > Phascolosoma > Phascolosoma agassizii. The sequence goes on from JAVJHY012063417.1 coordinate 23,513, forward strand.
GTGCCCACTTGTCGAGACGCGTTGCCGCGAAGAGGAGCCACCGCTCACGGTTCGCTCCGAGGGCCATCAGGCCGCCTGCTTCGTTCGCTGAACGGCCCACACGATGCTAAACGGCCGGGCCTAGGCCATGATTTCGGCGAGCCTGCTAGCGTGAGGTCCGGCTTGAGTCGATTGGTGGGGTAGAAGGGTGGCGGGAACATGCTTCGGAGAGCGGCGCTGGCATTGATAGTCGTGTCACTCATCGCGGCCGCTTGCAGCAACTCCGAAGCGGGGACGGTCGGCGAACCGGCACCAACGACGCCCTCGACGGCAACAAGCACAACGCCGCCTCAAGACCCGGAGCCCGACGAGCCGCAGGTCGAGGCGCTCGAGGAGCTGTGGGACTCGACGTTGGCCGTGTTTGCCTCAGTTCCAGATGAACGGGCTGAACGCTTGGCTGAACTCGGCGACCGTGTCCCTGGCGAGGTCGAAGAGCTGGCGCCGATCTACTTTCCCCTCGCGTTGACGATCGAGAGCAACGCGAAATTCGTCCCGACCAGCGACGACGAGGTCGGTATCACAGACTGTGCGTTCACCTCCGAGCCAACGCTGTTGGGGAACGCCACCGCCGGATTCGAGGCAACCGGCGAGTGGGATGCAGCAGCGGAACAGTGGCACTTGACCGACCTCGAATACGTGAAGCAGTGCGTTCCTCGCGAGCTTGCCGAGGCGGCCCTCATCGCCGTGGAACAGTACGACGACGACATGGCTGTCGCCTGGCCCGCGCTCGATGATGAGCACCCAGTGCTCACCGGCGGAATGACGGAGGAGTATCGAGCCCAGGTACTCGAGAACATGGAGTCCCACCGGGAGCGAGGCTGGTTTTCCGTAGTCGGCATCGAGCGAGAGTCGTATGAAGCTATTGGCCTGATCCGCCCGGACGGCATGACCACGGTTTTGATATCTCGTTGTACCCACTATGGCGAGGGGCAGGGCACCTTCGAGGAAGGCGACGACGGAGAGATCACACGGGTCGAGGAGGTTCCGCCGGTCGAAGCGATACGGGTGGTGATGAGGATGACCCTCTATGAGGACGGGACGTGGCGGTTCGATGGCTTCGGCCTGGCCGAAGAAGTCGATTGTCTCGATGCGCCGACCGACAGCGCAGCCACACAGCTATGAGCACGTCGAGCCGTCGTGCTTTCTGGTTCCTTTTGGCCTTGCTTGGTTCGATCATCGCCATCACCTCCTTCGGATTGTCGCCGGTGTCGGCCGACGTCCAATGTGAGGCCACGGAGACGAATGAGTTGACCGGGCAGGTCACCTGCATCGGAGAACGAGAACACACGCATGACGAGGACGACCCATCCGGCCCGAGCACACCTGAATCGGCGGCGGACCGCTGGAACCGACTCTGTAACATCGCTCGGACCGGCCTCGGCCCCTACCAGACCGGATTCACGGTCACCGTTGCCAATCAGGGCCAGATCCCGCCGGAGAACTACGACGAGGCCAACGACTCCCGACTGCCGGGCGATCCCTTCCTGGAAGAGGGAGAGATCTACTTCACCCTGCTCATCACCTGTCAAGGCAGTGGCGGGCCGGTTGGCTACTTTGTCACCCAGACGGGAACGCCGGTCGTGGACTTGATCGCTCTTCGAGATGAAGCGACTGCGCAGATCTCGGTGCCCGAGCCCGTAATCGAGCTCAGCCCGCCAGCCGACGGTGGCAGATTTGGAATCGTCCATATCCCGACCTGGTTCTGGGTGCCGCCAGAGAGTTGGATACCGCTCGAAGGTCGGGCTTCTGATGGCGGGATCACCGTCAGAGTCGTGGCGACACCTATCGTCGCGATCTGGGACCCTGGTGACGGGTCGCTCCCATTGGAATGCCGAGATCGACCGGTGGAATGGCAGTCGGGACTTCCCGACACGGCGACGACCTGTCTCTACGAGTACGTGTTGTCGTCAGCGGATCAGGCCGGCGCCGTCTATTCGGTATCGGTCTCGACCGAGTGGGTCTTCACTTGGTTCGTCGACGGTGTCCCGCAAGGCGAGTTCGGCACGGCCACACCGACGGCCACCGTCGACTACGGGGTCGGGGAAATCCAAGCCATCGAGTCGTGACCAGATCCGGCGAAGGGCTGGGTCCCTATTCGGGTAGACCCCTGGTCGTAACGAACACGATCTCGACCCGGCGGTTGGCCTGACGGCCCTCAGCGCTCTCGTTGTCGGCTACCGGCTCGCCTTCACCCCGACCCTCGGGGGTTAGCAAGCCCGGCTCGACGCCGGCCAACCTCAGCGCGGCGACCACGTTGGCCGCCCGCCGCTCCGACAGTTCCTGGTTGAAGGCGTCGTCACCCTCACCATCGGTATGGCCGATCACCACGATCGGGTCGTCGGCGTAGTACTCGGCGATGAGCACCACCTTGTCGATGGCATCGCTGGCGGAGGAGCGGAGTTGGTCGCTGCCCGAGTCGAAGAGAATGTCCTGAGGGAGTGTGAGCTGGACCCCTTCCGGAACGACCCGGCCGTCGAACTCGTCGAATATGAGGGTCAAGGCCTCGGCTGAGGAAGCCTTCAAGGCTTCGACACCCAAGGTCGACACGGTTGGCACGCTGGCGGCGGGGGAGCCGACGGCTGCCTCACCCCGGACGAGTTCGTATGGCCCGAATCGAACCTCGGGAAACCCACTCTCTGCCGGCTCGCGTTCGCCGTCTTCGCCGTCGTTGAACACCACTTCGATTGTCGACGCGTCGAGGTTGATTGCCCCGGGAAACGAAAGGTCGGCGTCGAGGCCTTCTCCGATCTCGATGAGGAGGTTCTCGTTGTCGTCCGGGGGGAACAAGGCATAACGATTGCCCAAATCATCGAGAAGGAACGTCTTGCTGGCGAGGGCGAGCCGGATCGGAAGGCGATACCGGTTCTCCACAACGAGGTCGACGATCGTGCCCGTTTCGGAGAATGCCAGGCCGTTCAAGGAAAACTTGGCGCCGTTCGGGTGGGTGGCCGACTCGGTCACGTCCACCGGTGTGATTGGCCCGCCGGCGGCCGGCGTCGACCCGTCGAGTTTGTAGGGACCGAAGGCCATCCGGGGTCGTAGCTGGGCGCCATCAGGGTTGCCTTCGTCGTTGAACACTCCCTGGATTGTGGTTGCGTCGGGGTGGATACGTCCGGCATAGACGAGAACGCCTGGTTGTCGCTCGCCGTCGTCGACCCTGATGCCATACTCGCCCTGGGTCAACTCAAGTGGGTATCGATTGCCGAGGTCGTCCTCAAGAAAGCTGGCGTACCGACCCTGTGACAGCGAGGCCGCCTGGCGGCCGTTGTTGATGACCTCGATCGCCAACCCGATCGAAACGTCGGTAAAGGTGACGCCTGCGACGTTCACCTGCATCCCGAACTCATGGCTCGCCGTGTCGCCGATACCGAAGGGGTTAGGCAGAGGTGTCGGGGCGGCGCCGGGTTCGATCGGTCCGATGTCGAAGCCGGGGGAGGTGTCATCGATGCCTTGATCGTTTTTGTGGTAGCCGAAGAGCAGCCGGAACGGTCCGGTCGCCGGATCGATCGGCGGGAAGCTCAGGGTCAGGTTGGCGATCTCGGTCTCGGCGAGGTCAACCACCGGAATCGCCATCGGCTCGAACTCCGTCCCGTCGACAGCCACGAGCGCCGTTCGGTGGCGGTCAAGGCTGAGCGTCGTGTCGAACTCCCGACCGTTGATGACCCGCAGCTCGGTCTCAGTGGAGGTTTCTCCGAACTCGATCGAACGCACCTGAACCTGAACCCCGGATGGATGCATGGCGACAACCATCCCTTGCGAAGAGGCCGTGGCCTCCGGAGTCGACGACTCGGTGTCGCCGTTCGCCGAGGAACCGGAGGCCGGTGTGCCGTCTACGGACGCATCCTCGCCAGGAGGCTGAGCCGATCCGGTGCAGCCGAGGGCGACAAGGGCCAGCACTGCCAATATCACGCTCCTGCTGACTACTCGCATCTCTACTCCTTGGCGAAGTACCGGCCATCCTGCGGCCATGAACCTACCGGGTAGCCGCCCGACGGCGGTCGCGGGTGCGTTCGGGTCGTTCATCGTCACATCGTTCTCAGCGGAAGATTCGGTCGAGTTGGTAGTCGATCGCTTTGAGAGCCTCTTGGGGCGGTTTGGGTGCCGGCCAGGATGCTGAGGGAGAGGCCGTACAAGGCTGACATCAGGACGAGTGCTTCGCTCTCGGGGTCGATGCCGGGTGGGTTTCTCCGTTGTCGACGCCTCGCTTGACCGCTTCTTTGGCGAACGGGAACGTCCAGTCGAGCGTCTGCTGAGCGGCTTTGTTTGTGTATTCCGGATCGGTGATGGCTGCGATGTAGAAGCTGAAGAAGAGCAGCGTGTCGTGGCGTCGTTCGGCATCGGTCGGTAGCCCGGCCTCCACGACGGCACGTAGGAGCTGGCGGGGTCGGGGCTCTGGCCCAACGGCGTCGATTGCGTCGAGTCCACGCTCGAAGACGGAGACGGGCCAAGAAGGGAAAGCAAGAGATCGTTGATTCGTTCGACGATCCGAAGAAGCTCGGTCTGGGCTTCTTCTACCCTCAGTGGGCGCTGTTTGAAGTGGTCGTGCATCACCAGGACATGGCGAGGCCGCTCGGACACAAACGCGAAGTGCCGAGCGACCGAATACGTGTGGCCCTCGACGTGCTCATCCGGATGCGATTCCTTACCGGAGCGAGCCGCGCCAGTCGTGCCGTCACACTGCGAGCAACCGATATCGACTGGTCGCAGGGCACCGGACCAGAAGTGCAAGGCAACGCGGAGTCGATTCTGATGGCACTTGCGGGGCGAGCGGTTGAGGGCGACGAACTCCCTGGTGCCGGATGTTCGACCCTGCTCGCCACTCGATAGCGACTGCGCAGAACCAAGCGGTCCTGCCTCGGGCCCGAGATCCGTTGGAAGTTCGGGACCTGGCCGTCGTAGTGTCTGGCGATGCCAGAATCACCAGCCAAACGCGCGGTCTGTCCCGGCCGTCGGGCCGCAACGTCGAGCACGTTGGGCTGAGCGATGTCGAGGGTTGGGATACTCGGGGCAGGTCTGAGCGGAGTAGCGATGGGGATCGCCTTGCGGCGGCGGGGACTCGACGACTTCGTGATCTACGAGACCCAGCCCGATGTCGGCGGCACCTGGTTGCGCAACACCTACCCCGGCCTGCACTGTGACATCCCGTCGCACATCTACTGCTATTCGTTCGAACCGAATCCTGATTTTTCGATGGTGTACTCGGGCCAGGCCGAGATTCAGGCCTATCTGCGAGCCTGTGCCGAGAAGTACGGCCTGATCGATCACGTGCATTTCAACACCACCGCCGAGACCGCACGGTTCGACGCAGCCGCCAGCACCTGGACGCTCGCTCTCGACGGCGGCGCCGAAATCGAACACCAGGTGCTGGTTGCGGCTACCGGTGGGCTTACCGCCCCCCGGTTCCCCCGTATCGAGGGCCGGGACCTCTTTGCCGGACCCCTCTGGCATTCGGCGGCCTGGCGCCACGACGTCGACCTCCAAGGCAAGCGGGTCGCCGTCATCGGTAGCGCCGCAAGCGCCGTTCAGGTGGTGCCAGAAGTGGCCCGGCTGGCCGATCGGGTGGTTGTCTATTCCCGCACCCCGAACTGGGTCACACCGCGCGGTAATCGTTACTACTCCGAGCACGACAAGGAAGCGCTTCGAACCGAGACCGGCTGGAACCGCGTGCGGAGGAGTCAGTATCGGGCATCGTTGCTATGGCAGCAGGCGTTCGAGAAGAAGCCGTCGGCCATCGCCGAGCTTCGAGCCTCGGTGATGACCCAAATGCGGGCCGCTATCAGCGACCCCGATCTGATCCGTGCTCTGACTCCCGACTACGAGCCTGGTTGCAAACGCATTCTTGTGTCCGACGACTACTACCCGGCATTGGCCAAGCCTCATGTCGACCTGATTCCGCACGGGGTGACCCGCCTGACCGAGGAAGCCGTTGTGGCCGCCAACGGCTCCGAGACCGATGTCGACGTCGTGATCTTCTGTACCGGCTATCGATTGGGGAGTCGTGACGACGGCCGCCCGGCGCTGGACGTGGCTGGCCGCGACGGGCTCCGACTGCGGGATGCACTAGCCGCCAGTCCGGAGGCCTACCGGGGGGTTGCCTACCCCGGCTTCCCAAACTATTTTGTCGTCGGCGGCATCAACGGCACCCCCGGACACGCCCCGGTGTTCCTCGCATCGGAAGTAGCGGTCGACTACATCGCCCGATGGGTCGAGCGAATGGCGGTCGAACCTTTTAGCTCGATCGAAGCAAGAGCCGATGCAACCCACGCCTACAGCTCATCGGTTCAGTCCGAGTTGCAGACCATGAGCTGGGCCGGCGACTGCCCCGGTTTTTATCGGGACGCCACCGGTCGGATCCTGCCGTTCTTTCCCGGATCATGGGGTCGTCTCCGGCGAGAACTCCGAGATCTTCACGAGCATGACTTCGTCATCACCCGATCCTGAGCAGGGTGAAGGCTCCGGTTCGGTGGAGAAGTCGAGAACTCGCGAGTCACCCGTTGGTCTGAGCATTCTCCACGACGGCCATGATCTCTGGTGGTGGCACGGTCCAGCCTCCGGCGATCACGCCGTAGTCGGTGCGGGCCGGCCCCGATGCAGCTCCACTTCGACCGGCGCCTGGCCGAAGTCCCAGACTCTCCAGTCCTCCGGCCTCGGCCAGGAGCTCCCGCTGGATATCGCGAACCTGGGTGTCAAGCCCTTCGGGATCGACGATCGAGCGCAAGTCGACCTGAAGCGCGTCTCGGACCTCAGCGGCGGCAGGGTCGTCTATCCGGTCATCAAGCTCGTTTGGATCGGACTCCAGATCGAAAAGCTGGGCGTCGGCGCCATCCAAGACGTGGTGCACGTACTTCCACCGACCCTTACGCACTAGGTACGACGCCGCACTCGACGTTGGCCCGTGGTACTCCGAGAACGCCACCCGATCACCGTCGGCCGCCGATCCCGCGATGTCGAGCAGCGAGGTCCCAGGGAGGTCGTGGTCCTCCTCGGCCTGTCGACAGCCGGTGACCGCCACCGCGGTTGGGAACACGTCGGCCAACGACACCGCCGTCGCGCAGCGCCCACCGGCATCGACACCGGGACCCTGCAGCACGGTCGGCACCCGAGCCGCCCCGTCGTACATCACGCTCTTCATCAGCAGCCCGTGCCCGCCGAGCATGTCGCCGTGATCCGACGTGTACAGAACCACGGTGTTGTCTCGCTGGCCGGATGCGTCGAGTGCGTCGAGCACCAAGCCGATCTGCACATCAAGGAAGGCCACCATGCCGTAGTAGACCCGCAGCAGCTGTCGTAGCTCCGCCTCATCGAGCGGCCGTTCGTCGATCCCCATCAGCCTTCGGTGGGCCACCAGCTCGGCATTGGTCGACCAGTCCTGCTCCTGCCAGGCCGGTGGAAGCGGAAGGTCGGCGTCGTTGGCAGGTAACAGCTCGGCGGGAGCTCGAAACGGATAGTGGGGATAGGCGTAGGAAACGTGGGCGGCCCACGGCCCGGCTCCTGGAGCCTCGGTGGTGATCCACTGGCAGGCCGACGCCGTGGTGTGGCGGTCGTAGAGGGTGTATTCGAATTCGCCATCCGAGGCGTCGAGAGCATGGCGGACCATCATGGCGTTCGGCGGTGCCTCGCCCCGAGCCCAACCAAGAAGCGCGCCGCTATAGCCCCGCTTGGCCTGCAGTGGGAGCCGGGCGTCGAACCCAGTGTCGGCGGTCGGGTCGAAGTGGAGCTTGCCGAAGGTCACCGCCCTCCGCCCTTGACTCACGAGGCGATGGCCCCAACTCGACGTTGGCGTGCCGCTGTACGGCGACCCGTTGTCGAAGCTGCCGATCGTCGATGCATGGCGGCCGGTGGCCAGAGAGGCCCGAGCCGGCATGCAGATCGGGCTGTTGGTGTATGACGCGTCGAATACCGTGCCCTGTTCGGCCAGCCGATCCAGGTTCGTTGTTGCCACCACCGGATCACCGGCGAAGCCGGCAACGAACGGGTTGTGTTGGTCGGAGGTGATGATCAGGAAGTTCGAGGGGGATTCAGCCATCGTTTAGAACGCTAGCCACCCAGCCCCTCCCTGTGACCTATAGGCCTTGGCTGTGTGACCTAGGACCCTTGGATCACGCAGTAGAGCTGCGGTCTACTACAGGAGAATGGAATCGCAACAGGTGATCGAAGTGAAGGCGCTGACCAAACACTTCGGGCCGGTTCGCGCCCTGGACGGCCTCGACCTCAGCGTCGACCGCGGCGAGATCTTTGGCTTCCTCGGACCGAATGGGGCAGGCAAGTCGACGGCGATCCGAATTCTGCTCGATCTCATACGTCCAACGTCCGGCTCGGTTGAGGTGCTCGGTCAACAACTTGGGGGCAAGGCCGCCGAGTTGCGAGCCCGCATCGGCTATCTTCCCGGTGAGTTACAGATGCCTCCCCGAACAACGGCCGGCCGCTATCTCGCCTACCTGGCTCGTCTGCGGAGGGGGAGCGGTCTCGACAAGATCGCACCTCTGGCCGAACGATTTGGCCTTGATCTCAGCCGGTCGATCGGGAAACTCTCAAAGGGAAACAAACAGAAGATCGGCGTCATCCAGGCCTTCATGCACGACCCTGAACTGCTGATCCTCGATGAACCGACCAGCGGTCTCGATCCACTCCTCCAGCACGAGTTCCAATCGTTGGTCCACGATCGGTGTGGCGGCGGAGCCACCGTCTTCATGTCATCCCACGTGCTAAGCGAAATCGAAGAGGTGGCGGGCCGCGTCGGCATCATCCGATCCGGACGACTGGTCGACGTCGACGACCTGCACGTCCTGCGCCACCGGGCTGGTCAGGAGATCGAGCTTCGCTTTGCCGAAGAGGTAAGTCTTGAACCCTTCGCTCGGATCGAAGGCGCAAGCAATACCAAGCTCACGGCCGACCGCAACGATGGCGGCTCGGTATTGACTTGCGTGTTACGTGGAGAACCCGACGAACTGCTCAAGGCGGCATCCCGGCATCGAGTGCTCGGATGGAAAGCAGCCGACCGTGAGCTCGAGGACCTCTTCCTCGATTTCTACCGAGAGGACGCCATCGAACCCGGCGCCGCCGACCATGCATGAGCTCGCCCCCATCTTTGTTGAGTCGTTCAGACAGCAGCTGCGATCGCTGACGATGTGGGCGCTGGCGCTGAGCGCCATCAGCGCGATGTACATCAGCTTCTTCCCATCGATGGGTGGCGACGCTATGGACGAACTCATCACGCAACTGCCTGAAGAGATGGTGGTTGCCCTCGGGTATGACGCCATCGGCACAGCCGGGGGCTGGGTGACCAGCACCGTCTACGGGTTGCTCGGGCCAGCCCTTCTCCTCATATACGCCATCAGCAACGGAGCCCGCCTCATCGCCGGTGAAGAGGAAACGGGAACCCTGGAGTTGGAGGCGACGGCCCCCGTGTCACGATCCCGGATCCTGGCCGAACGGGTAGCCGTGTTGTTGGTTTCGGTCCTCGCTCTGGTCGGTGCGGTCACCGTTGTCAGTTGGGCGCTGATCACGGTGCTCGACATGGACATTCGTTTCGATCGCCTCCTTGCAGGTAGCGCCGGGCTGCTCCTACTCGGGCTCGGCTTCGGTGCCCTGGCCCTGTCGATTGGTGCGGCAACCGGGCGGCGGGCCGCTGCTCTTGGCGCGACCGCCGTCCTGGCGGTCGCGGCATTCATGTTCGACGCCCTCGGCCCCGTCGTCGAGCGGCAATGGATGTCGGAGATCTCACCCTTCTACTGGTACCTCGGCGGCTCGCCGCTCACCGACGGATTCGATTGGGTCGGACTGGCCAAGCTGAGTGCCGTTCCTCTCTTGGCGGTGGCGCTCGCCGCCGCCGCTTTCCCCCACCGCGACCTGCAGGTTTAGACCGGATCCCACAAGGGACCTAAGGCTCTACCCGGGTCCGGGTCCCGGTCATACGTTGCCATTATGGCCACACCGCTCGAACCCCGATCAGATGTTGCGACACCCACACCCGCGGCTGGCGACCAGCTGGCAACCAGCGGGGCCCATGACGTCTCCGAGGGAGCACTTTGGCGGCGGGCCGCTTGGGGCCTTCTCTGGGGATTCGTGATCGCCGGGCTGTTGGGTTACGGGCTCATCGAGCTGATACGTCCCGAGCTGTCCTTCGCCGGCAAGTTTGGCCTCGGCGTGTACGTCGCCTTCTGGAGCGGGCCATTCATTGGTTTGTCCGGGGCGGTTGGTCTCAATGAGTTGAGGAAAAGCCAAGCTCACCGTGGTCATGCCGCGGCCCCATCGACCAGCAGCTGATGATGGCACCAAACCTGAGCCCTAGCACCCCGGTTGGTGAGGTGATGGTGGCCGGGGTGCTGAGCCTCGACCCCGACGACAATGTCGGCCGGGCCCGCCAGCTGATGTTGAGCCACGGCATACACTGCCTCCCGGTCGTCGACAGGGAGGGAACCGTTGTTGGCTTCGTGACCTCGTCCGACCTGGTGGAGGAGTGGCCGCCGGGTGAAGCGGTCGACACGATCATGAGCCGCGTTGTCCACTCGGTCGACGTCGACGACTCGGTGGCCGAAGCAGCCTCGATCATGTTGGCCGAACGTGTCCACCATCTCCTTGTTACACGCAAGGGCCGACCCGTTGCCGTCGTGTCCAGCTTCGACTTGCTCAGAATCGTTGCCGCAACGGACGCAGCCTCGACGGTGGTGGCAGGACCCACCAACCTCAGCCCTATGGTCATCGAGAACGGGGCCTGACGGATGGACCTGGGCTGGTACCACTATCACTTGACGCGGTCCTCGTCTCCGGCCGGAGGATTCTTCGTCCACGACTTCGTATCGGTCGATCTTCCCTTCGATGCCGTCGTCGGGGCCTTCACCTACTTCGTGAGCCCCGAGCTGATCGGGATGCTGGTGGCCGAGGCCTGGACCGCCGAATTGGCCTTGGCTGGTCGGCTGTTGGAATCGGACCCTCCAAGCAGTGACGGCCTGTCGGTCGTTGCTGACCTCGGGGCGGTTCGGGTCCGGCGGGGCGCAGTGGTCGTTCCTCTCACCTGGCGGGCCGAACTCGACCCTTGGGTTCCCTCACTCCAGGCCGATCTCGAAATCGCCGGGTTCGGCCCGGACCGAACCCACCTTCACGTGATGGGGTTGTCGGACCTCGCTCCCGGTTCGGTGCCTTGCACCGAGCGAGCCAGCCTCGATCACCGGTTGACGGTGGCCCTCGTCAGGAATGTCCTCGTCTCGTTGGCCGACGTGCTTGGCGCTGCTCTGGTCGAAGACGAGGCCTGACGGATCATCCTGAACGTTGAGCGATCAGACGATGATCGCCTGGATGTTAGCTCGGCGGTATTCGACGGCCGGCCACGACCGTCGGCGTGATGCGCAGGAGGCGGTTTTTGGAGCCGGCGGCCCAGGGTTCGAGGAGGAGGCGGTCGGCTTCCATCAGTTCCTCCATTGATTCGATCTCCCGTGCGACACCGCGAACCACGATGCTCCATCCGGTGTGATTGTGTTCATCGAAGGCATCCACCTCGAAGGCGACTCCGCGGCCAAGCCCAGCGGCCGCAAGCTTCAGGCCGGCCGCAGTCTTAACGACAATGGTTTCACCGTCGACTCGATAGTTGACCGGGAAGATGTCTGGCTGGTTGCGAATAGACACTGCCAACCGACCGATTTCCTTGCTGGTAAGCAACGGCCAACATTGGTCCTCCGACAAGGTTTCGAGTTCGACAGCGTCAGACATGCCTCAATCATGCTCCACCAGCCCCGGTAGCGGTAGGGGCGGAGGTCCCGGCAGGTTGGTCAACCGTCGGGACCTTGGTCTCTACCCGAAACCAACCCGGCGCCCCATTGTGTAGGCATGACCGTTTCCGTTGAATCTGCAGTCGAAAGCCAGAGCAACACCTCGCCTGACCCTTCACCGGAAGGCACAGGCATGATCGTCGGTCTCGATGGCTCGGAGGGTTCGAGACATGCGTTGGCCTGGGCGGTGGCTCGGACCGATCGTTTCGGGCCGATCCGCCCGCTGACCGCCTGGCAATATCCGGCCTGGGCGATGTCCGACCCGATGCTGGGTGCTCGCGTAGCCCTCGATCCGGAAGACTTCGCCGCCTCGGCCCGGCATCAAGTCGACGAAGCCTTGGCGGCGGTCCCCGACGTTGCTCAGCGTGAGCCGACCGTTTCTCGTTCACCGGCCGGCCCGGCACTCGTCGACCAAGGGGTGGACGCTGCCCTCATCGTGGTTGGTACCCGAGGTAGGGGAGCGATGGCGGATCGACTGCTCGGGTCGGTCAGTTGCTACGTCGTCTCCCATAGCACTGTGCCGGTCGCTGTTGTGCCACTGAGCGCTTCGCTGGAGCCGACCGTCGACGGTCAGCACCGTCGGGTGGTTGTGGGAATCGACGGGTCGGAGAACTCGGCGCGGGCCTTGGCCTGGGCTTCAACCACGGTCCCCGAAGGAACCGTGGTGGAAGCGATTCACGTGTGGAGCCATCCTGTCGGCGGCCTTCCCGAGCCCTACGTTTTTCCAAGCGACTACTCGGAGCAGCAGGCTGAAAAGACTCTGCAGCGGGTGGTGAAGGAGGCCAGGCAGCTGACCGGTCCCACCAATGGCAAGATCATGGCCAGCCTTGACTATGGCGACGCCCGAGAGGTGCTCCGCCGAGTGTCGGCCGATGCGGAGATGCTCGTATTGGGCGCTCAGGGTCACCACGGCGTAGCCCACCTGTTGCTTGGCTCGGTTACCACCGGTTTGATCCACCAGCCGGCGGTCACCACTGTCGTAGTCCCGGTTTCAGCCGCCTGACGGGCCAACAATGGTGGCAATAGCGTCGTAGAAGTGTCGGCGCGTCGATCTGAGGACCAAGGTCCCTTGCGATCGCGCCGTCGAGCGGCGACGCTGTGACCATGGCAGTCAACCGATCAGCGAGCCTGCGGCGATGAGCCCATCGGCCAGCCCTGATCGCGCAACCACACGCGTCTTCCTCCTGGATGACCACGAAGTGGTGCGGCGAGGGGTAGCCGATCTCGTCAACTCCGAGGCTGATCTTGAGGTTGTCGGTGAGGCCGGATCAGTGGCTCAGGCGATGGCCGCAATTCAACGTTGTAACCCCGATGTCGCCGTCCTCGATGTACGCCTCGACGATGGCAACGGCATCGCCCTTTGCCGCGAGATTCGCGCCGACCATCCGGAGATCGCGTGTCTGATCCTCACCTCCTTCGCCGACGACCAGGCCCTGGTTGATGCGTCGCTGGCTGGGGCGTCGGGCTTCGTACTCAAACAAATCAGGAGTAACGATCTCATCGAATCTATCCGCAAGGTCTCGGCAGGCGAACAGCTGCTGGATGCCGCCACGGTTCGTATGGCGCTCCAACGAGTGAAGCAGAGCGATATCGGGTTGGTCGATAGCCTGACCGCTCAGGAGCAACGCATCTTTGAGCTGATCGGTGACGGATACTCAAACCGGCAGATCGCCGATGAGCTCTATCTGGCGGAGAAGACGGTCAAGAACTACGTGTCGAACATGCTCTCGAAGCTGGGAATGAGTCGTCGCACCGAGGCCGCAGCGTTCGCCGCCCGCCTCGATGAACGCCAGCGCCTGAAGTACGACTGATCAGGCTCGGTGAGCCCGGCCAATGCCGCTCCAACCAGGTGATAGGCCCGGCCGACATCGTGAGGGCCAACAGAGCAGGCCAGTAGCGGACTTCTGAGCTAGATCATCTTTCGGTTACGGTCGAGCGAATGGCGCGGCCGGCCAAACGAAAGGGGCCACCTGATGGCGCAAGACCTCGGTGAAGGGTTCAGCGACGAGGAAACGATGCTGCTCGATCTGGTCGAGCGTTTCGTCGACGATCAGTTGATGCCGCTGGAGCATGCCTTCATGGCTCGCGAGGCGGCCGGGGAGGCTGGCAAGCTGCTTCCCGAGGAAGAGAAGCCGCTCCTCGAACTCTGCAAGGAGATCGGCCTCTGGGCCCTCGATGCCCCCGAGGAGGTCGGCGGGGCGGCACTGCCAAGCCGAGTGATGCTGCCCATCCAGGAACGGCTGTTCAAGACGATCATCCCGTTTCACTTCCCGCCGGATTCCCCGAACCTGCACATGCTCATGGCCGCTGGTAGCGACGAGCAGAAGGCCAACTACATGGAGCCCTACGCCCAGGGCGACATGCACTCGGCGATCGCAATCTCCGAGCCTGAGGCAGGCGCCGACCCTTCGGCCATGAAGACCCGGGCGGTTCGCGATGGTGATCAGTGGGTGATCAATGGCCGCAAGATCTGGGTGTCGAACATTCCCAATGCCGACTTCACCATCGTGATGGCTGTGACCGATCCTGCCCTAGGAGCCAGGGGCGGCATGACGGCGTTCATCGTCGACAAGGACACACCCGGCTTCATCGTCGAACGAGAGATCCCCATGATCGGGGGAAGTCGCACCTGGGAGTTGGTGTTCGACGATCTGCGTCTCGACGATTCCCAGGTTTTGGGCGAGGTCGGACAGGGCTTTGCCCCTATGCAGAAACGGTTGACGGTTCGACGGCTTGAGATGGGTTCGATGTGCATTGCCTTTGCCTCTCGTGCTCTCCAGATGATGTGCGATCACGTCCAGCAACGAGAGGTATTCGGCGAGAAGCTGGCGGATCGCCAAGCCATCCAATGGTGGGTGGCCGACGCAGCAACCAAGATCCACGCCACCCGCCTGATGGTTGCCGACGCTGCCCGCAAACAGGATCGGGGTGACGACGTGCGAACCGAAGCTTCGATGTTGAAGATCTTCGCCACCGAGATGGCAACCGAGGTGATCGACAACGCCATGCAGAGTTTCGGCGCCATGGGCATGACGCGGGAGATGCCTTTCGCCATCATGTCGCAGCGGCTACGTCTGGCCCGGATCTACGAGGGACCCACCGAGGTTCACCGCATGGTCGTCGCCCGTAGGTCGATGCGGGAATACGCAACCACCGCACCCTGACGGAGCGTGCGGACCAGGGCGTATTTCCGTAGGCTCCCACTATTCACGGGGTAGTCCCGAAGATCAGGCTAGTAACGCGGAGGCTAGGGCCCCGATGACAACCAGTTCGCCAACAGCACCTTCCGGCCACGAAGAAACGCCACCACTGACTCCCATGTCGCTTGCGATGCTTCTGGGCCGGATCGAGCACGAATGGGCAACCCGCAAGAAGATCTTCGATTTGCCGACGGCTCGCATCTGGCGACCTGATCCTGAGATCGACCTTGGCTTCGATTTTCTTGGTCGCCGCTGCGCCTCGCCGATCGGACCGGCTGCTGGACCCCACAGCCAACTGGCCGAAAACATCGTGCTCTCCTGGCTCGGAGGTTCAAGACTCTTCGAACTCAAGACGGTCCAGGTGCTCGACGATCTTGTCATCAAGCGGCCCTGTATCGACATGGAGACGATCGGCTACAACATCGAGTGGAGTCAGGAACTTACCGCTCCCCAGAGCCTCACCGAATACGTGAAGGCATCGATGCTGGTCGAGATGCTCGCTCGGTGGGAGCCGTTGGCCGAGCACATCGGCCCCGAGTCGGGACCTTATGTTTTCGACATGAGCGTCGGCTATGACCTGGCCGGCATCTCAACCGAGAAGGTGGCGACGTTTATTCGCGGCATGAGCGACGCGTCGAGCGAGATCGAACAGCTCCGTCCCGAGATCGGTGGCTCCTTCGCCGAGTTGGCCGACCTCGATTTCAACCCGGCCATCGCCGACACGCTCACCCTGTCGACGTTTCACGGCTGCCCTCCCGAGGAGATCGAGTCGATAACCAAGCACCTGATCGATGTGCATGATCTCGACGTGATCGTGAAGCTCAACCCAACCCTGCTCGGCTACGAGACGGTGGCCGGAATCGTCAACGACGAGTTGGGTTACACCGGCGTCTCAGTCAAGGAGCAGGCCTTTGCTGATGACCTCCAGTTCGAGCGGGGCATCGAGCTGATCGAGGAACTCAACGTCTACGCCAGTGAGCGAGGTCACGCCTTCGGGATCAAGCTGACAAACACCCTCGTCGTCGACAACCAGAAACAGTGGATGCCAGACGAGACGATGTATCTCTCCGGTGCCCCACTGCATGTATTGGCCTCCACGCTGCTCGGCGAGTTGGCCTCGGCGCTACCCGGCCGCCTCGACATCCCGGGCCATGACGGCGATGTCATGGTCAGCTTCTCGGCCGGTATTACGAAGGAAAACCTCGCCGATGCCCTCGCCACAGGAGTCAACCCCGCCACGGTTTGCTCCGACCTGTTGAAGCCCGGTGGCTATGGGCGGCTGGCCCCCATGCTCAAGGCTCTCACGAAGGAGATCAGGGAATCGGGCGAGACCGACCTTGTTGGCTGGCGACGGAAACGGCAGGCCGAGGCGGCCGAGGCGGGCCATGGCTCAACCTCCGCCGCCTACATCAACTACCTACGGGGCGAGGGCCGCGACACCTATCACCTCTCCGGTAACGAGAAGCTTCCCCGCTCGGTCGATCACCAATTGGAGATGTTCGGCTGCGTCGCCTGCAATTTCTGCGTGACGGTCTGCCCCAACGATGCCTTCTTCAACATCAAGAGCCTGGAGGGCATGGAGGACCGTCAGCAGTACCTGCTGTTCACCGAGCTGTGTAACGAGTGCGGCAACTGCATGACGTTCTGCCCCGAGGATGGCGACCCGGCCATGATCAAGCCTCGGCTCTACATCGACCCCGAGCTGTACGCGGGCCGGACCGGTCAGGGTTTCCTACTGGCTGATGGTCTGGTGATCGAGGCCCGGGCCGACCCCGAAACGATTGACCTTGTACAACAGCTGCTCGATACCGAAGCAGGCAACCCTCTTCGTGCCAACGGTCGAGGCTGAGCTCGACCAACCGGCCCTGCTCGTGTCAGGGTCGGACTCAGTTCGGTTCCTGGTTGCTGAAGACCACGCATCCACTGGCGGCGAACATGCCACCGACACCTAGGCAGACCGACACTTCGGCGTCGGGTACTTGGGCTGGGGCACTGCCCCGCATTTGTCTCACGCTCTCCTGAAGGGCGTACATGCCGTACATACCCGAGTGCATGTAGGACAGGCCCCCGCCGTTGGTGTTCATCGGCAGGCTTGCGCCAGGTCGGGTGTTGCCCTCCCAAATGAAGTCGCTCGCCTCGCCCGGCTGGCAGAAGCCAAGGTCTTCCAGCCCATACATGGGTAGATGGGCGAAGGCGTCGTAGACCATGAGGTGGTCGACGTCGGCCTGGCTGATTCCCGAACTGGCGAAGGCGTCAGAGCCGGCAACACGGAAGGCCCGCGATGAGGTGAAGTCGGCCATCTGTGAAACCATCGGGGTCTCGACGCTCTCGCCGTGTCCGAGCACATAAACAGGGTTGGTTGGGAAATCCTTGGCCCGGTCGGCGGCGGTGAGAATCAGGGCTCCTCCGCCGTCGGTCACCAGACAGCATTCGAGCAGATGGAACGGGTAGGCGATCATCCTCGAGTCGAGCACATCGTCGACTGTGATCGGGTCCTGGAACGTTGCCCTTGGGTTTCGCCCCGCCCATTCCCGTTGCACGACTGCAACCATGGCCAGTTGTTCGTGGCTGATTCCGTAGTCCTTCATGTAGCGGAGTACGGGGACGGTGAACATGGTCGGCGGGCCGGTCACGCCGAACGGAACTTCGAACTGGGCTGCGAGCCCACCACGATCGGGGGGACCTCCACGACCGATTCGTGATCGCCCACTCTCGGCGTGGGTGATGAGCACCGTGGTGCACAGGCCTGCGGCGATGGCAGCCGCCGCGTGACGGACGTGGATCATGAACGAACAACCGCCGACCGAGGTTCCGTCGACCCAGCGAGGCACGATCCCCAGGTAGTGAGCGACGTCGGTCGGCCGTTCGCCGGCGGTGGCGAAGCCGTCGATGTCGGCGATGGTCAGGCCTGCATCGTCGAGAGCGTTCAAGGCCGCGTCGGCATGCAGCTGGAGCTGGCTCATGCCAGGCACCTTGCCCATCTCGGTCGACTCGGCGGCTCCGACAACGGCAATCTGCTGGCCGGTCACGATGCACCACCGGTGGTGAGAGGAGCGAAGAGGGGAAGCGTGATGTCGTCACTCACCACCTCGAACCGGACCTCGACCTTCATGTCGAGCTGTAGGGCCTCGGGGGTCTGGTCGCAGCCGACGATGTTGGTCATCATCCTTGGACCCTCCTCAAGTTGAACGACAGCGATCGAGTAGGGCCCGTTGAAAGCCGGGTGCTTTCCGTGGTTGATCACGTAGCTGTACAGCACACCGCGGCCCGACGCCTGCTCGACGATCACCTCGCGGCAGCTGCAGCCGGGGCAGAACGGCCGAGGTGGGAAGTAGACAAGCTCACAGGCCGAGCATCGCTGCACAAGCAGCTGCTCGGCTTTTGTGCCGTCCCAGAAGTGCTGGGTTTCCGGTGTCGGCACCGGTAGTTGGCGCAGCGATTCGGTCATGTTTCCCCTTTTGATCGACCGTGACTCTTGCTAGCAGTTGCCTCCACAACGTTGCAACGCGGTGCGATGCCGGCGGTAGCCACTGCAGGCCTGTCGGCGGCCTCGGCTCAGCGTTGGTCTGCGGTTTTTGGTAGGCCGTTGATCATGACCTCGAGACCATTGCGGTAAAGGTCGTCTGGGGTGCCGAGCGATGGTGGAAACATGTTGAGCATCTCCAACATCACGTAGCCGTGGACAACGGCCCAAACGTGGAAGGCGAGGTCGCGGCTGCGGTCGATATCCCCGATCCCGGTGCAAGCCCCGACCCGGTCGACCAACCAGTCAAAGGAGAGCCCGGCCCGCTCCAACGCCGACGAACTCGGGTGGTAGCCGGGAACAGCGCTGGCGAACATGACCTGATAGTGCGTTCGACGACCGAGGGCCCATCGGCGATAGAGCAGGCCAAGGTCGACCAGATCGTCGGTCGCAGTATCGAGGGCGACGTCGAACGACTCGAAGCCGTCGATGAAGATGGCGTCGACCAACCCGTCCTTCCCACCGAAGTGGGTGTAGACGCCTGTGGTCGAGCAGTTGGCTCCCACCGCCACATTTCGGACCGTGAGCGCTGATGCCCCTTTTGTGTCTAGAAGGTCGATGGCCGAAGCAAGTATCCGCTCTCGGGGGGTTGACTCTGACATGTAACTAAGTTACAACCATAACTAAGTTACACACGTAACAAAGTTACGCCCCAACCAGCGAAGGACCGTGAGCGATCTCATGACAACCCCCTCCACGTCTACGTCAACCAATCCTTACCTCGCCGACAACTACGCCCCGGTCACCGAGGAGGTCACCGCCCTGGATCTTGCTGTCATCGGTGAGCTGCCGGTGGAACTCTGCGGGCGCTACCTCCGAAACGGACCGAATCCAGTGGCCGAGATCGACGCCCAAACCCATCACTGGTTCATCGGCGATGGCATGGTCCATGGCGTCCGGCTCAACGAGGGCCGGGCCGAGTGGTACCGCAATCGTTACGTCGGCTCACCGGCGCTGGCGGCCGCTACCGGCAGGCCCGACATTCCCGGCCCCAATTGGAGCGGTAACTCCGGCGGCCCAAACACCAATGTCGGCGGCTTTGCCGGCCGTACCTGGGCCATGGTTGAAGCTGGCGGCACACCGGTCGAGCTGACCTACGAACTGGAGTCGATCGCCCGCAACGACTTCGACGGCACGCTGCCAGGAGCTTTCACCGCTCACCCGAAGTTCGACCCCGACAGCGGCGAGATGCATGCCATGGTCTACGCCTGGGCCCAGTGGATGGATCACGTGCAGTACGTCGTTGTCGGGGTCGACGGCAAGGTCTCCAGGACAGTCGACGTACCGCTTCCCGGTATGACCATGCTCCACGACATGTCGCTAACCAGCTCATACGCCGTCGTCTACGACCAGCCCGTCACGGTCGACATCGACCTGGCAATGGCAGGCCGATTCCCCTTCCGTTGGGACCCCGACTACGGCAACCGGGTTGGACTGCTCCCCCGCGACGGCCAGGCCGAAAACATCACCTGGGTCGACGTTCCGCTTGGCTACAGCTTCCATCCGATGAACGCCTACGACGCCGCCGACGGCTCGGTGGTCATCGACCTGTGCGTGTACGACCGGATGTTCGACGCCGACATTCTCGGCCCGTTTGGTGATGGCGGCCAGGCCCGGCTTGAGCGATGGGAGATCAACCCCGCCACCCGCTCGGCATCCACCACCGTGATCGACGATCGGGCCAACGAGTTTCCCCGCCACCGAGGATCGTTGTCGACCAAGCCCTATCGCTACGGCTATTGCGCCTCGCCCTCGGTCGACAACACCGCTTCCTGGCCGACCCTCAAGCACGACTTGGAGACCGGTGGGCGCGTCGAGTTCGACCACGGCGCAGGCCGTGCTGCTGGCGAGCCAGTGTTCGTACCCCGGTCCGGCGGCTCAGCCGAGGATGACGGCTGGCTGGTGACGTTCGTGCACGACCTGGCAAACGACGGTGCCGAGCTGGCCGTGCTCGATGCTCAGAACTTCGACCGGGGCTACGTGGCCCAGGTGAAATTGCCGCAGCGCATCCCCTACGGCTTCCACGGCAATTGGGTGAGCGACACCTCCGTCGCTCCGTAGCGGGCCGTCGGACTGTGACGCTTCGCGCTCAGCGTCGACGTAGGACTTGTTTGTCGACCCAAAAAACCGATCGGCTTGCCTAACACTGTATACAGCATATATAACTGGGAAATGAAGACGGAACAGGTCGCTCTGGAGCTACGCCGATCGATCCGCCAGGGCGTACTGAAGCCGGGTGACGAGCTGATCCAGGAGCAGGTCGCGGCCAAGCTAAGCGTGAGCAGGATCCCGCTGCGAGAAGCACTGCAGAGCCTGGCCGCCACCGGGATCGTCACCGCCGAGCCGGGCCGGGGCTTTCGGGTAACCAAGCTTGATGCCGACGAGGTCGATGAGCTCTACGGCCTCAGGCTCAGTATCGAGCCTCCGCTTGCCTCGCCGCTCGTCGCCAACATCCGACCGGCCCAGATCGCCCGGCTTTCGGAACTCGACGATGGCATGCGGCAAGCCGGCGGTCCCGAGGAGTGGGCTCAACTCAACTATCTCTTCCACGTCGAGATGTACAAGCAGGCCGAGTTGCCACACACGTTGCGGATCGTTGGGCAGCTTCTCGATCTCGTCGCCCCCTATTCGAATCTCTACGTGCATGGCATCGGCGGCCAGACCCGGGCCGAGGGCGAACACAGGGAGATGGTCGCCGCCATCGGTGACGGCAAGGTCAAAAAGGTGGAGCGGCTGATTCGGCTCCACATCGAAGGCGCTCGCAGCGGCATCCTGAAGAACATGAGGGTCTCAACGGAAACGGATCTCGTTACCCGGCTTGCCGGCCTCAACGACTAGAACCTCGACATAAAGCGAGTAATCATGGAACCCCGAACACCCGAATCGCAAGAGGGCGGGAACAACGGTCTCGAGGGAAACTCGGAACGCTGGGAGTTCTGGATCGATCGCGGCGGCACGTTCACCGACGTCGTGGCTCGAGGCCCTCAGGGCCAGACCGTCACCCACAAGCTCCTGTCGGAGAACCAACGCCACTACGACGACGCCGCCATTCAGGCCATCCGCGACATTCTTGAGGTCGGCCCCGACGAGCCGCTGCCGACCGATCGCATCGCCGCTGTCAAGATGGGCACCACGGTGGCAACCAACGCCCTTCTGGAACGTAACGGCGAACGCACCGTGCTCTACACCACGAAGGGTTTCGCCGACGCTCTACGCATTGGCTACCAGGCCCGACCCGATTTGTTCGCTCTCGACATCGTGTTGCCGGAGATGCTCTACACCGACGTTGTCGAGGTCAACGAACGGGTCAACGCCGCGGGCGACACGCTGATTGCGCTCGACACCGATGAGGTGGCGGCGCTCCTAGCCCGGAGTCGGGCCGACGGCTACGACTCGGTGGCCATCTCGTTCGTGCACGGATATCGCTACACCAAGCACGAGGAGCAGGTCGCAAACCTGGCCCGCGACGTCGGCTTCTCCCAGGTCTCGGTCGGGCACGAAGTGAGCCCGCTGATGAAGTTGGTGGCCCGAGGCGACACCACGGTCGTCGACGCCTACCTCTCGCCGGTGCTACGCCGTTACGTTGAGCAGGTCGATGCCCGCTTGCAGCCCGTGGCTGCCGATAGCAGCACCGTGGGGCCTCGGCTGCTGTTCATGCAGTCAAACGGCGGGCTGACCGACGCCCGAAGGTTCCAGGGCAAAGACTCGCTGCTTTCGGGACCGGCCGGTGGGGTTGTAGGCATGATCCGCACTGCCGAAGCGGCAGGATTCGACAAGCTTGTCGGGTTCGACATGGGTGGCACATCCACCGACGTGTCCCACTACGCCGGTGAATTGGAGCGGACCTACGAGACCGAGGTCGCCGGTGTGCGGGTTCGTGCGCCCATGATCCATATCCACACCGTGGCCGCCGGTGGCGGCTCGATCCTCCACTTCGACGGTGCCCGAATGCGGGTCGGCCCGGATTCGGCCGGCGCCAATCCCGGCCCGGCCTGCTACGGAAACGACGGCCCCTTGGCCATCACCGATTGCAACGTGCTGTTGGGCAAGCTTCGGCCGGAGTACTTCCCCCGGATCTTCGGTCCCGACGGCAACCACCCGCTCGCTGTAGATGAGGTTCACTCACGTTTCGACTCGCTGGCAGCCGAGGTGCGTTCAGCGACCGGAACCGATCGCAACGCCGAGTCGTTGGCTGAGGGCTTTCTAAGCATCACGTGCGACAACATGGCGAACGCCATCAAGAAGATCTCCGTGCAGCGCGGCTATGACGTGTCGACCTACACCCTCGTCTGTTTCGGAGGTGCCGGCGGTCAGCACGCCTGCCTGGTCGCCGACAACCTCGGTATCGAGCGCATCCATGTTCATCCCCATGCCGGAGTGCTCTCGGCGGTCGGGATCGGACTGGCCGATGTCCGGAAGGTCTATGAGCAGACGGTTGAAACCCGGTTGGAGAACGCCACCTTCGGCCAACTCGGCCAATTGTGGGGCACGCTTGGGGCCGAGGGTCGACGTGAGCTCGAACGCCAGGGCATCGCATCAAACGAGGTGGTGATCAACCATCGACTGTCGCTCCGCTATGAGGGGAGTGACACATCGTTCTTCGTCGATGGCGACAGTGAAGCGGTGGCGCAGGCGCAATTCGAACAGCTGCATCAGGCCCGCTTCGGCTTCGTATCGCCAGACACCAACCTGATGGTTGAGGCGGTACAGGTTGAGGCGGTTGGCCGCGGGGCCGATATCGCCAAGCCGGCAGCCCGGAAACGCGGCGACAAAATCGGCGAGGCCGAGAGCAGCCCTGATCCCGAGGGCGCTCGGTCACCGTTGCTAGGCACGCACGAGGTTTGGATGGACGGTGAAGCCCGCTCCACCCCGTTCCTCGACCGCGATCGTCTGGCCGCAAACGAGCCGGTTGCCGGTCCGGCGGTGATAGTCGAGGCCACCGGCACAACCATCATCGAGCCTGGATGGCAGGCCATCGCCACCCTCAACGGCGACCTGATCCTGGAGAGGGTCGAGGCCAGGGTCGAAGCGGCCTCGATATCGGATGACGTCGATCCCGTTCAGCTTGAGATCTTCAACAACCTCTTCATGAACATCGCAGAGCAGATGGGTGTTGTTCTCGAAAACACCGCGGCGTCGGTCAACATCAAGGAACGGCTCGACTTCTCCTGCGCCGTGTTCGACCCATCCGGTGATCTTGTGGCAAACGCCCCCCATATGCCCGTACACCTTGGATCGATGAGCGAGTCGATCAAGTCGACCATCGCCAGGAACCCAAACATGAAGCCGGGCGACGCCTTCGTGATGAACGCCCCCTATGAAGGTGGCACCCACCTTCCCGACATCACCGTGATCAAGCCGGTGTTCCGCGACGACAGCCCAATGCCGACGTTCTACGTGGCATCAAGGGGTCATCACGCCGACGTCGGCGGGTCGGTGCCCGGCTCGGCCCCCTGCGATTCAAGCTCGATCGAGGAGGAGGGGGTACTACTCGACAACGTCGTTCTCGTTGAGAACGACCGCTTCCAGGAAGAGCGGATTCACGGCCTGCTGGCCGGTGGTCGCTACCCGGCCCGCAACCCGGTGCAAAACGTGGCCGACCTCAAGGCCCAGGTGGCGGCGTGCGAGAAGGGAGCCATCGAACTGTCGAAGGTCATCGACTACTACGGCCTTGATGTCGTGCACGCCTACATGAACCATGTGAAGGACAACGCCGAGGAGTCGATTCGACAGGTGATCGCAGCGCTCTCCGACAGCTCGTTCACCTATCGCTCAGACGATGGTTCTCAAGTTTCGGTTGCGATCACGGGCGATCGGACCGACCGGTCGGCCGTCATCGACTTCACCGGAACCAGCGATACCCATCCTGGAAACTTTAATGCACCACCGGCGGTCGCCTTCGCTGCCGTGCTCTACGCGTTCCGATGCCTCGTCGACGACAACATCCCACTCAATGCCGGGTGCATGAAGCCGCTGAAGCTCGTTCTGCCACCAGAGTCGATGATCAACCCCTCGTATCCGGCGGCCGTCATTGCGGGCAATGTCGAGACCAGCCAGCTGATTGTCGACACGCTCTTCGGGGCACTGGGAGTAATGGCAGCCGCTCAGGGCACGATGAACAACGTGTTCTGGGGCAACGACACCCATCAGTACTACGAGACGATCTGTGGAGGAGCGGGGGCAACGCCAAACGGCGACGGCTGCGATGCCGTGCATACCCACATGACCAATTCGCGCCTCACCGACCCCGAAGTTCTGGAGTGGCGTTATCCCGTTTTGCTCGAATCGTTCGAGGTGCGAACCAACTCGGGAGGACAAGGCCGCCATCGGGGCGGCGACGGGACGGTTCGCCGGGTTCGGTTCATCGAGCCAATGGAGCTCAACGTCATTTCCGGTCGTCGTGTCATACCGCCATACGGTTCCCAAGGTGGCGGAAACGGGCAGGTCGGGCACAACCGGGTCATTCGCAGCGGCGGCTTGATCGTCGAACTCAAGGGAAGTGACCACGCCATGATCGAGGCCGGCGACGTGTTCGAGATTCACACCCCCGGCGGTGGCGGATGGGGCCGAGCCGATGTCGCCGAAGACGAGAGCTAGGCTGACGCGATGCTTACTCTCGTTCGACGGGTGATGGCCGCGCTCAGCCTGGCCGGTCTCATTGCCGCCCTGTTCCGTGTTCGGGGTAGTGGCGGCGTGCCGCCCCAAACCGGGGGTTGGCAGGAAATCACCGATACCGAACTGGCCTGATGCGCATCGCCCTGGTCGGGCTCGGTTCCACCGGCTCCCATATCGCTCGTCAGCTGACCCAGGCCCCGGTGACCGAGCTCGCTCTCCACGACACCGACCGGCGCCGTGTCGATCGCGTCGGCCCGGCCGTACGGGCTGTAGCCACCGATGTTCAGGTGACCATCGATCCGCCCGATCCTGGTGACCCAGCCGATGTTGTGATCCTTGCTGGACCGGTCGGCAGCCACGCCAAGGTTGCGTCATCGATGGTTGCGGCCGGTAGCCACATCGTCTCGATCTCCGACGACCCCACCGAGATCGGCCAGCTGCTATCGCTCGACGCCCTGGCCGTACGATCCGGCACCTCGGTCGTCGTCGGTGCCGGCTTTGCCCCCGGACTCAGCTGCCTGCTCGCTCGCTTCGCCGCCGACCAGCTCGACACTGTCGAGGTGATAAACGTCTACAAGGCGGGAACCGGTGGTCCGGCCTGCGCCCGCCAACACCACCGAGCACTCAAGTCGGATGGACACGACTGGGTCGACGGAGCATGGGTAATTCGACGAGGCGGCTCGGGCCGCGACTTGGCCTGGTTTCCCGAACCCTATGGTGCACGCGACTGCTACCGAGCCGCTCTGCCAAGCCCGGTTCTCCTGCAACGGGTCTTTCCTGAGACGCAGCGAATCTCAGCCCGCATGTCGGCCACTCGACGAGATCGCCTGACCGGACGGCTGCCGATGTTGCGGCCGCCCCACGACGATGGCGGGCCGGGGGCAATCCGGGTGGAGCTGCGCGGCCGTCTCAACCAGGCGGTCGAGACGCTGATCATGGGGGCGATGGATCATCCATCGGTAGCGGCCGGAACCATGGCCGCTATCGCTGCGTTGGAGGCCGGTTCCGGCCGGGCTCCGGTCGGGGCGAACGGTTTGGCCGCCTGGTCGAATCCGAAGGCCCTACTAACGCTCCTTCGCGAGCGGGGAATCCGGGTCGCGTCTTTCAACGGCATGTTCGATTCGCTCAACGCCTGAAGCCTGATTCACAACCTTCAAGCATCGACTGACTCCGACACGGGTATCGACGAGTCTCGGTGTGCCTTGATTGATATGTCTGGTTCGGCTCTCACGGTCATCAATCGACATTGACGGCCAGGCAGCGGGGGATGTCTCGCTGATCGTCCGGGTTCTCCGAGGTGGGCCGGCATACCAGTTTGGCTGAGTCTCGCGACTCATCTTCGCCACGCGATTCTCAAGTTGACCCCCCGCGATGTCGACGCAATCGATAGAGGGACCTTTCTCAAAAAGTTTCTCAAGTTCGGCGCCCCTCGTGACGAGAACTCTTTCTGCATGGAGGACAACACGAAGGGCAAGACGAACATGACTGAATCACACGCCGAACTGAATGCACGCATCGAAGCCAACCTGCCGTTGGTGAAACATGTGGTGTTCCAGGTGGCCGTGCACTTCCCCCGCCACGTCGACCGGGAGGATCTGGCAAGGGCCGGGGCACTCGGTCTGGTCGAAGCGGCCCGCCGCTACGACGGAAGCCGTGGGGTGCCCTTTGAGCGCTTCGCCGCTCAGCGCATCCGGGGAGCCATTCTCGACTCGGTCCGTGCCGCCGACTGGGCTCCCCGCTCCGTACGCCTCCTGGCTCGCCGCCTCGAATCGACCGAACAGCAGCTGGCAACCCAGCTAGGACGGGTACCCAATCTCGATGAGATGGCCGACGAACTTGGCGTCACCCGCCACGAACTGTCGAAGCTCCAGGACCGTCTCTTCCGGTCCGTGGTGCTGGCGCTCGACCATGAGACCAGCGACGACTCTGACGAAGACCTCACCCTGGT
Organism: Phascolosoma agassizii; assembly: GCA_035593235.1. Taxonomy (NCBI): domain Eukaryota; kingdom Metazoa; phylum Annelida; class Sipuncula; order Phascolosomatiformes; family Phascolosomatidae; genus Phascolosoma; species Phascolosoma agassizii. Next base: position 50,603 of record JAVJHY012063417.1, read on the forward strand.
CGACATCCTCAAGGACCGCTCGGCCGTCGAGCCGCTTGAGGAACTTGAGACCCGTGAGCTTCACACCTACCTGCGTGACGCCGTTGGCCTGCTGCCCGAACGCCAGCGCTTCGTGGTTGTCGGTTACTTCCTCGAAGGCAAGACCTCGCAGGAACTGGCCCGCTTCCTCGGTGTGACCGAATCCCGCATCTCTCAGCTGCGAAGCGAGGCTTTGCGTAACCTGAAGCTCGGAATCGAGGCCCAGTATTCGGGCCCTGATGCCGAAGAGGCTCCGGTCGGTCGTGTTGCCAAGCGCCAGGCTGCCTACGTCGATTCGATCGGTTCAGCCTCGGCGTGGAAGAACCGGCTCACCCGTTGGGACACCGAGTACGACGTTCCCGAGGAACCGCTCCTGCCGGTGGTCAACGTTCGTTCCTGAGGCAGCACCTGGTCCTCAGAATTTGGCAGCCTGCTGCCATCGGTCGAGAATCGACGCCTCACCGAAAAGCTCAAGTCTGCTCGGCGGCAGCCGGCTCCACATGAGCAGCAGAAGGTCGGAGGTTGTGCCTCTAGCGGCAACGTCACCTTTGGCATGATCTCGCTCCCAACGAACTTCGTCGGCCAGAAGTTCCAGGAGCCACTCGCCGTTGTCGAGGTCGGTTGCGTGAAGATGAATCGTCTTCCCCGAACCGGCAAGCGTGTCGAACTGCATTCGGTTCGGGACGAACACCTCGAGTACTTCGTCGACCCCGTCGCGAGCCAGCTCGGCATCGATGGGGTCGGGAACGCCTATGGCCGAGTACGCATCCCAGCGGTGCATTGCCAGTTCCTGCGCGGTCCGACGAAGCCACCAAGCAGCCGGTTGCGGGCCGGTCCAGCTTGGCCGCAGCTCGTCGAGATCAACACTGGCCAAGACCGACTCGGCCTGTTCAGCACCTTCGGCAAACCAGCCGACGACGTCGGGACCGATCGGGGGTTCACCGACCGCCGATCGGGGTGGAGCCTCATCGGGTGAGGCGTTGAGGTTGAGGCTGATGTAGCGGAGCAGCCAGCCGGTGTGCCCAACCACGGAGTGCACTGTCCAGCCTTCGATGTGGGGAATCTCGGCCGTCAGCGCCTCCTGGCCGATGGCGGCCATGCGAGTGGTTTCCAGGTGGAGCAGTCGACGGTATTCGGCTGGTTCCAATTGGGTCATCGCTGATCTTCTCCCGTTGTGTCGCCAAGTGGGGTGTCGGGGCCGGACCGGAGGTCGAGATGGCGATTCTGCTCGATCGACGAGACCCAGCTGTCGAGGGTACGCCACGTGTCGTTGAGCCAGTCAACCTGCTTGTTCGGATCGGTGGGAAGCTCGTCCCGGCAGTGGTGCCACCATTCGATCCGGATCGGGTCTCGTAGCGGAAGTCGCCGACGGAGCCCGTTCAGCTCGGCCACTCCCTCCAGCCCAACGTGCCCGAACACCACGACATCGAGATCGGGCTGTGTTTCCAGCAACGACAACGTGCCCGCTGGCTTTGGTGGCAGTAGATAGTCCAGTGTTTTGGCGTAGGCCGCCACCTCGGTTTCACCTTTTTGTTCGAGCGAAGCGGCCACCTTGGCTCTCATCTTCCCGGTGGCGTAGGTGCCCTCGGGGAAGATGATGAGCGCCGAATCGGGAAGGGCCTCGGTGGCGAAGCTGGCAATTGCCTCGGCCTGTGCGTCTCCGTTACCGGATCGGGCCACAAAGTAGTTGCCGAGGCGATGGCCGAAGACGTCGAGGTTCGGATCCCACCGCAACTCCCGCTTCACAATGTAGTGAACGAACCGGTCGAGGCGCTTGGCGATAACCACGATGGGCAACAACGCGTCGACCATGCTGGCGTGTCGGCTCAGCAGGATGAACGCTCCGGTCGGAAGGCTGCGAGGATCGGGCATCTCAAAGCGCACGCTCAGCAGCCGCCCGGCCCACTCCAGAAGTGAGTTGGCCCACCAGGCCTGAACCCGACGGTAGGGGTCGGTTCGCTTGACCGGGCTCCATTTGCGGCCGAACAGGGCCTGGCGGATTCCGAGAACCACCGACGCGAGAAGTCCAGCCCACTCGTGAGCGAGGTACACAACGGCGAAGGCCATCAGCCGGATCGTCGGAAACCGGGGAAGACGTCCGACCAGGTCGGCCACCGCGCCGACGACGAACCAAACCGGTGACAAAATCACCAATACCGGCAGTGCAACAAGCACAGCCGGTATTGATAGGAGCCTTCGCCCAAGCTTCTTCATCAGCTCAGTTTGGCATCAGCTCTGTTTGTTATCAGCTCAGTGTGCAAACTGGCGCAGGACGGGCGGGATTACCGTTCTTCTTTGAAAATGACGTGCTGACGGATGACGGGGTCGTACTTCTTCAGCTCCATGCGCTCACGCGTATTGACCTTGTTCTTCTTGGTCACGTACATGAAGCCAGTGCCTGCGGTCGAACGCAGCTTGATGATTGGACGCTTGTCGCTTTTGGCCATCAGACCTTCACCCCTCGGCGGCGCATGTCGGCAACGACGGACTCGATGCCCTTCTTGTTGATCGTCTTGATTCCCTTGGCGCTGACGTTGAGCGTCAGCCAGCGCTTCTCAGACGGCAGCCAGAAACGCTGACGCTGAATGTTCGGGTTCCATCTGCGCTTTGTGACACGATGGGAGTGCGAAACGTTATTACCGAAGCTCGGCTTGCGACCGGTGACCTGGCAGATCTTTGACATCGTTTACCTTCAAGGGTGCAAGGGCCACCGCCCCTGAATCGGACTAACCAAGGCTACCGGGAAGGCACCGGTTGCCCAACTAGCGGTGATCGTCGTACCCGAGAGACTCGGTAGACGTGCGGTTTGGCCTACCCGGAGCGAAACGGGCAGGCGGTAGGCGATCGCCTGGTTGCCAGCGTTCCCGCTTGGCTTCGGGGGCTCCTAGGGTGGGTAGGACGGCGAAACCGATGATCACCAGGGCAACAACAACGGCTGCGATAGGCATCCAGAGCCAGCTGCGATCATCCGCGCTTTCGGCCAGCGGCCCGCTCACACCGATACCGATCACCGAAACCAGCGCGACCAGGCCGATTCCGGTGGCCGAGGCGACTCTGCACGCCGGGTCGACCAACGCGCTACGTCGTCTGGCGTAACCGACCCTGACCAGCTCGTTGTGGGCGAGAGCGCTTGTTCCGGCGAGCGTGTAGATGAGGGGGTCGGCGCCGGCAAGCAGGGTACGGGCAGAGCCGATGATCAACAGCAACACGAAGCCGGTGGCCGCCCCGAGCAGGATGAAGTTGCCGCGATCGACCGCGGCGAGATGCAGCACCAGGCCGACGATCACAGCCACCAGCACCAGCGGGACGGGAAGGGCGGCGATGGTGGCCACCACCGACCAGAAGACGACGACAAGCGCTCCGACGGCAACCTCGGGCACGGCAATGGCCTGCAGCCGTGCGATCGTCATCTCCCCGAAGTGGTTGATCTGTTGGCGAATTGATGCCTTTGTTAGCCGGGCGGTCATAGTCGCTGTCTCGTTCTTCCGAGGTTCTGCACGACCCGTCGCATGATGTATTCGAGCGGAACACCGCTGGCCCACGGAACAACCGTCGCCCCCCGCTCCAGGAGCCAACGTTCATTGAGCTCGTTGCCTGCCCGGAAGATTCGGCGGGCGAGATCGCTGATCGGTTCGGCGGGCTCGGGCGTGGCAGGCTTGACAACCAATACCTCGTGGCCCCGGCTTCGGAGATCGACCAGGGCACCGAGCACAAGCTCGGAGAGCAGCGGGGAGACGGCGACGATGGTCGCCGAACGAGACAGGTTGTTCGGCACGACGAACACGTCATCTCGATTGTGGTTGACCAGCACCTCGGTGGCCAGGAGCGCATCGACCACGGTGTGTAGATGGCGTCGACCAAGGCGCCCCGGTATCCACCGGATGCCCCGTCCAACGTCGAGCAGGCCCACCCGATCCTGAGCCCGAAGGTGACGGTCGGCCAACGCCGTTACCGCGGTCACCGTCCACCGCAAGGTGGTGTCGAGGTCGACGCCGAGATCCTGAGCCGAGTCGATCAGTAGGACGATGTCCGACGACTGGTCTGGGTGCCGCTCGATAACCATTGGCACACCCCGCCGCTGCGAAAGCCGGGGATGTACGGCGCGAATCGGATCGCCGAATCGGTATGAGCGAACTTCGGCCAGTTCCGAGCCGGGGCCGGTGCGGCGGCTTCGATGTTCGCCGGTGACCGGTCGATCCCGAAAGAGAGGAACCAGGCTGGTCAGCCGCTCCGACGGCGGATGAACTCGCACCGGCACCGAGAGTGCGTATCGAACAACAAGTTCGGACACGCCGAATCGGTCGCGGGTGGTGACAACGGCCCACTCCGGCCCGGCCGCTCCCCACCGGATGGCTTTCACCGGCACCTCGAAACGTCGACGTCCGTTGAGCGCGGTTACGAACCGGGTTGGCCCGGTAGGTATGAGCGTTGCGGGAAACTGGATCTCAAGTTCGACCCAGGGCATTGCGTGTTCCGCTATGAGATCGATGTGAAACATGAACTCGTCGCCCTCGATCACTCGGGGCGAGCTGACCGCCGCACCCGTGGCCTCCACCGGCTGCCACCACCCGTCGAGCAACGAAAGCAACAGCACAACGACGAAGGGCGCACCGAGGGCAGCCGGCTCAAGCGTTCGTATTGCCAGCGAGAGAATGAGGCCGCCGAAGCCGACTGCTGCGCACAGCCAGAACCGGTGGGTCACCGAGCGAAGCATGGAGGCGGCCGAGTCTGCTACCGGCTGGAGGGGCTGCCGGGGTCGGGCAGGATGCGCTGCTGCGAGGCAACCGCCGGCCGCGCTGCTGGTCGGCTTCGTGGCGCTGGCTGCGGTGGCGAGTCCTGTGGCGCTGGCGCCCGTCGACTCGACCGTTGCTGCTTGCCGTGTTGTTGCAGGGCGTGGTCGTGGTCGCTCTGGTCGATAGCGGTTGGTGCCGGGACCTGACCGATCACCTCGGCTACGACCTGTTCAGGTCGGATCCCGCGTACCCATTGGTCGGGCTGTAACAGGAGGCGATGGGCCAGGCAGGGAACGGCGACGATCTTAATGTCGTCTGGCAGCACATGTGATCGGCCGACGACGGCGGCCCTGGCCCGACCGGCCTTCAGAAGGGCCAGCGATCCACGCGGGCTCGCTCCCGCTTCGGTTCGTGGGCTGTTGCGGGTGGCCTCAACAACGTCGACCACGTAGCGAGCAACAACCTCGCTGATATGGACCTCCTCTACTCGGCGCTGTAGCGCCACCACGTCACTGGCGGTCAGGACAGGGGCCAGGTCGACCCGGTCGACGCCACGACGGGCCCGCCGCAGGATCAGATCAACCTCGTGGTCAGCTCCGGGATAGCCGACGCCGGTGCGGATGAGGAATCGGTCGAGCTGAGCCTCGGGGAGGGGATAGGTTCCCTCCTGTTCGATCGGGTTCTGGGTGCCGATCACGATGAAGGGATCGGGAAGCGAACGAGTCACAGCGTCCGCCGTCACCTGACGTTCCTCCATGGCCTCCAGAAGCGCCGACTGCGTTTTTGGAGGGGCTCGGTTTATCTCATCGCCGAGGACGAGGTTTGCGAAGATCGGGCCCGGCTGGAACTCGACCTCGGAGCCGGTTCCCGTGAGCACCGTTGCGCCGGTGATGTCGGCAGGGATCAGGTCGGGGGTGAACTGAACCCTGGCGAAGCGAAGCCCCGCGGCTTGAGCGATCGCCCTGGCGATGGCGGTCTTGGCCACACCGGGCACGTCCTCCAGGAGAACGTGGCCGTCAGCCAGAAGGGCCGTGATCATGAGTTCGAGCACGTTCCTCTTGCCAACGATTGCCCGTTCGAGTTCGACCAGAAGATCATGGGCGGCGTGCTGCACGTCGGCGTGGCTCATGATCGCATCGTTCCCTCGTTCGTTGCGCTCGGCATGTTGTTGTCCGTGCTCGGCGTTGTCACTTGGTCTTCTGGCTGTGGTTCTGATCGATTGGTGGCAGGCCGATGCGATCTTCGATACGGCTGATCGCTCGAGCCAAACGCGTTTCGTCTGCCGTGATCGGCAACTGGTCGTCAGCGTCGTCGAGACCGGCCGCCGACACCAATCGGTTCACGGTAGCGGTCAGGTCGTATCGAGAAACGGCCGGTGTTGCCTGGTATCTGGTCATGATCAGCTGGTCCTCGATGGCCTTGAGCTCTCGCGGCGTTCTTTCCTGACCAGTGGGTCGTGGCTGCTCGGTATCCCGGGCACCGGCCGAGTGGGCGCCGCGGCTCATGCGGCGATCGAGCCGGATGAAGAGCACAACGATTCCGAGGATCATCCCGATGGCGAGGAACGGAAAGATGGTCGAGAGAAGGTCGATCATTTGGCAACGACCGGATCGTGGATTGGTTCGTGGCCATTGGCTATCCGCTGGAGATCGAGCAACTCGGCCAAGCCTGAGTCACGATCGAGGTTTGACGGTCGTTCGGCCGCGAAACGGGTGGCGGCGAACCGGTCACAGAGAGATCGCAGTGGTCGGCTGAGCTGTGGACGTCCCACGAGCACCCGATCACACCACTCGAACGGCGTTTCAGTGCTGTGTCTCGGCGGAAGGTCACCCATGCCGCGTTCGGCGGCGTGGAAGGCCAATCTCAGGGCTCGGGCCGGGTCTGTGTCGTTCCTCAGCATCGCCAGGAACTCGTCGAACCGCTCGATCGGTATGCCGTCGGGACCAACAAAATCGGGGCCGAACGGCGCCTCGGTTTCGTCTTCACTGCTGAGGTAGCCGGCGATGATGGCTGCCAGCGCGGCCAGAGCCAGGAAGGCGAGAATCAGCCACCGCCATGAGGTCTCGGTTAGTTGCTCCCACCAGGACAGCTGCTCACCGTCGTCTCCTGCGGTGCCGTTCGTTCCTCCCTCTGCAGACTGGTCGAGTGTTCCCTCGATCGGGACCCGCAGCGAGAGGCCGTCGCCGAGATCGAGGGCCCCCGCTTCGTCCGGGCTTAGCTTCCGCCGTTGTCCATCGGCCGACAACTCGGCGATGTCGAAGCCGCGCTCACCGTCGGCGGCCGGCCGGATTTCTACCCGGGCACCACCGGCACCGACCAGATCAACTCCGTCCTCGGCCTGCTCGATCACCAGGTCCCCTGGCGCGATTTGATTCCCGTCAACGGGCTCAAGCCGGCCGTCGCTGCTCAGACGAAGTCCGCCCGAGCGCTGTTCGGTGCCGTCGTCCAACTCGACCGGGCCGGTCGATTCGCCTCCGTTTGCGCTCGGTCGGGCGATGGGATTTGAACCGTTGCCAACCTCGACAGCGACCTGACCGGAACGGCTCGCTATCTCGACTGTAGAGCCGTTATCCGAACCGTCTTCGGAGCCATCGCCGCGATTGTCTTCGGCGCCCCCGCCCTGACCGGTGTTGCCCTCAGCAGGGTTGCTCTCAGCAGGGTTGCTCTCAGCAGGGTTGCCATCGGCGTCGATCTCGGCCGAGGCGACACCACTGGTTTGTTGCTCGTCGCCCGACGGGTTCGCGGGGTCACCGTTGGAGTTCAGATCGGCTTCGGCGGCCTTCTCGCCGGCGAACGTTCGTCGATCATCGGTCGAGATTGCCAAACCGACGAGAACGAACAATCCGACGGAGGCCGGCACGACGAACCATCGAAGGTGGCGAAGCCACCTGTCACGCTCCGTCGTGGCTCCGGTCGGGTTTGCCATCATTGCAACGTAGCCAATAGGCATTCGAGCCTGCACGGTTGGGCTGGGTTATGCGCCTGCCGTGATCATTCCGGAGCCGGCTTGGCGCCGGGAGCGGATGGCGCGCTGAAGTTGACGAGCACCTCGTAGAAGTGATCAGGCTCGGAGATATAGCGAACGACGCCGAGCGCCTGATCCTGACCTGCGGTCTCGACCCGCATCCTGGCGTAGTTGAAAATCTCACCCATGACCGTGCGGCCGTACACGATGTCGGTGACACGGGAAAGGGGCATCGAGGAGATCCGCGATCCGAGAAAGCCGCTCGATTCGATCAGTCGGCGATTGGTCACGTAGCGCCGCTCGTAGAATGACCAGCGGGCCAGGATGGTGGTCAATCGAGCGATCACGATGAATACGGCAAGCAGGCCGGTCCTGCCGAACCCGAATCGATAGAGCATCAACAGAATGGCGAACCCGAGCAGGATGCGGGTGTTGCTGTTCATGCCACTGCCTGGGCTGTCCTTACTTGAGAAGGGATCGACGGCCAGGCGCGACGTTGGGGTTCGCCCTCCGCTGACCGCGGCGATGATGGCTTGGGCGACGGCGCCAAGGAGAATGATGCCGATCAAAGTGTTTATGCCGCTGTAGCCGGACGTTTTGAAGTCGACAACCCAGACGAGGAAGAGAAGGAAGATGAACGTTTCGTACACGGGCTGAACAATCGACGCCCAATGCTGACGTTCGGCGTAATAGACCTGCTCGTTCGGTACGAGGACGGCCCCTTCGGTGAGGGGCCTGAGCAGTGACGAGGTATCGGAAAGTGCAACGATCACGACGCGGCCCTTCTATCCGACGGCGCTGGCCGTTGGTTGGAGGTTGCTTTGAGATCCGCCAGGAACACGCGACATGGCAGTTAGTTGGTTACGAATATGTCGGAGCTGCTGTTGTCGCTGCTTGGGTTCACATTGATCCCATCAGCGGGAACTGCCCCGCTGCCGTTGCTTTCAACAACAACGCCGCCGTCCGACCGCGGCTGGATAATGCCGCTGTTGTTGGTTACCGCGTCGTCGTCGAATAGCCCGTCGAGGAACTCTCCGACCGCGCCGGCCAAGTCACCAACCCAAATCACAAACTGTCGGCCCTGTGTTCCGGACTCAGCTGGATTGGAGAAGATGAAGAACGCCACAAAGGCGATCAGTAGGGGGTAGGCCCATTTCTTCATGTAAGTTTCGCCTCCTAGCCACGACTTTTTGGGGTCGCGGAAGCAGTTGCGGAACTCCACCCGGCGGAACAGATCATAGTGCCTGGTGAGGCAAAGGGGTGTGACCCCTGTGCCATGAGGCTAGTCGCGGGTCCCTTTACGCGGCCAGCGGCGGGTCGGAACCTGGTTAGAGACGGTCGATCGCCCGCTCGAGTTCTGCCTGTCCGATGATGCCTTCGAACGAGGCGGCAATGATGCCTGCATCGTCGACAAGGAAGATCCAGGGTTCGGTCGCCAGACCCCAGTCGAACATCGGAGCGATCGGAACCAAAGTGCCGCTTTGTGCAGCTTCGATCTCGAACGGCTCGACGTGCACGAAGTCGACCGATTCGCGCCCGGCTGCGGCGTTCTTCGCTATCTCTATCGTTGGTCCGCAGATTGCCGTTCGGCAGAATGCCGGGGTGGCGAACACGATCACGGTTGGGCGGCCGTTTGCCACTGCATCGGCCACACTCAACGAGTAGAAGTCGGGATTGGGATCGGGATCGGTCGAGATCGTTGCCAATTCCTCAAGCGAGGAACCGGTCGGCGTGATCGACGGTGGAGCCGGTTGACCGGGTTCGGGAATGGTCGAGGACTCATTCACCTGGACCAGGGCCGCGTCAAGCGAGATGTCGGCTCCTTCGAGGTTGATGCTCCATAGACCCGGTTTGTCGAAGGTGAAGTCGGCGACGTAGAGCCCAAGAGCCACACCTGGGTTCGACACCCATTCCCCGACGGCCACCCCTTCGCGCTCGCCATCGGCCGACGTGAAGGCAATCCGGGCCGACTGATCGTCGCCGCCCACAAACTCATTCGGCCCGCCTCCCACGAGGGCAACCAGCACCCGTTGCGCCCCGTTGGTTGTCAAAGTCCCCGGCGAGTTGGCAACCACGACGGTTGTGTTCTCATCGACGATGGTGAGCACGCCCTCAGGGGCGTCATCGCCACCGCAGGCCGCGGCGATCAGGGCCAAGACGGAGGCAACGGCAACAAGGGCGAGGCGGGGGAAGCGGGCGACCGGCCGTGGTCGTGCTGGAGGTTGGTGGTGTAGGTCCATAGTGGGTCCTGTCCGTGGTGTGCCCGGCGTAACGTTCTACCAAGACAGTGTCTCCGATCGTCGAGCGCGATCCGACCTGGCACCCTGGCAAACCGGCATCGTGGCCTCGACCTGTCTGCGGGCACCGAGCTCGCCGCTCGCCGAGCTCAGCCCGGCTCGGCGGTCGCGGCGTCTCTTTCCTCGACAACCAGTCGGACGTTGGCCGTGACAGGCCGTCCCAACTCATCAGCAAGAGCCTTGGCCAAGCTCGTCGCGGTCGGGGCGTTGGCGCTTGGTCCGAGAATGACGGCCGTCACCGTTTCATCGTCAATCGTCACTTGGATCGGGTCATGGTTTTTGTGGGGTTCGAGCCACTCAGCAACCGTTGCATCGACCTGGCTTTGGCTCGCAACATCGAGGGCAACTTGTGTGCCATTGAGAAGCAGTGCGCCGAGCACGATCGTGGCCAGTCCGGCAACCGCGGCGAGCGATGTTCGGGTCCGGTGCTGGTTGTCGGTCAGGCGGTGGAGCGGGGTAACGCCGGTAATCACAAACGTGAGGCCACCAACGAGCAGGATGGCCAGCATGTTGGTCGCAAACAGCAGGAGCGCCCCCGCTCCGGCCTGCCAGTCACCCTGCGAGTAGCTGATTCCCACGACCGAGAGGGGCGGAACAAGCGCGATGGCGATCGCAACCCCCGGCAACGAATCGGAAACATCGGGTCGCGACAGGCCGTAGGCCCCCGCTGCTCCGGCCGCCATGGCAATGACGAGATCGAGAATGGTTGGTGAGCTTCGGGCCAGGATCTGCGAGTTGGTTGCGGTGTCGATGGCGACGGGGGAGACGAGGCCGAGCACAAATCCGAGGGTGATGGCAAAAACAATCCCGGCGACAGCGATCAGAGCGCTACGACCAAGCCGGTTCGGCCAACCCATGACCAGCGAGACCGCCATGCCCATCAGCGGGGTCATCAACGGGGCGATGAGCATGGCCCCGATCACCACCGCGGTGGAGTCACCGATGACCCCGGTCGAGGCGATAACGGCGGCGAAGCCCATCAGGGTGAAGAACCGCACGACCCGTTTCCCGGCCGTCGGTCCGTCATAGAGGATCTTGGCGTAGAGAGCCTGTCGGTCATCCGCGCTCTTGGGACGCTCGTAGAGCCAGCTGGCGACCAGCTGTCCGGCGTCGGTGTATGAGGCGACCCCTGAGGTCGACCGATCGAGCGACATGGCGATAGCAATCGTCCCAAGAGCGGCCCAACCCAGGCCGAACAGAACGACGGCCGTGGCAAGCAGGGTCTCGGGAAAAACCATCAAGAGTGCACCCATGCCAGCCAGGACACCGGCCTGGGCCAGCGGCCACGCCCTTGAGCGGCGGTGGTGACGATCGCGCCAAACACGGACAACGATCCGGGCGGCCATGGCGAGCGTGACCAAACCGAGGATCCGCCCGAGCAGACCCCCTGCCCGGTCCGGTGGGGCTGCTACCAACAGCACGCCGACCGTCATGGCGGCGAAGGAACCAGCAACCTCCAATCGCTCGTCCGGCCAGGCCCGGATTGCCACTCGAGCTGCCAGCGCGCCGAGGACGACAAGCCCGCAGCCGACAAGGCGGGCCAGAATCGTATCGGTCCGGTCCGGCCAGATGATGATGGCCATGGCGATGAGTACGCCGAGTATCGATCGAAGGACGACCGGGTGGCGAAGCACCGCTGGATCAAAGTCGGACAATCGAAGATCATGCTGTTCGGTCGCTGCCGCGTCGTCGAAGTCGTGTTCCCCCGGGCCAACGACTGCCCCCTCGTTCGTCAGCGAATCGATCATGTGGTTCTCCTGCCGAGCCATCGACTTCCGACTCAGTCTCGTGGAGGTGTGGTGGCGGTACCAGTCGACCAGAAACCCCGTCGTGACGGCCGATGCCGGCAATTGGGCCCCATTGGCGATCAGGTGGGCAGCGGTAGTCTCGGATGGATGTCAGCATTGAGCGAACGGCGGTGGCTGACTTGGGCTCCGCCGGTGATTATCGCCGTCTTGGTGATCGCGGTACTTCAACTGGGTGGTGGTGGCAGCCCTTCCGCCGGGCCTGGTGCGAATCCGGGGCAAAGTCGGCCCGGCGGTACCGAAGCCGGTCCGCCAACCACCGCGTCCGGCACCCCTGCGGCGGCGGTAACCCCAACAACCGGCTTCGCCCAGCGGGTGCCAACGTTGCCAGACCGCCCGTTCGACTATTCGGCTGAGCTACCACCACACGTCGAGGAGGTTGTGCTGGCGTCGAACGTCCACCGCCCCCTCTCCGAGCTGGATTCAATTCCGGCCGAGGCACCGATCACCGACGAGGGAGCAACGCTGGGCCGGGTGCTGTTCTATGACGTCAACCTCAGCGCCAACCGCACGGTCAGATGTGCGTCATGCCACGTCCAGGCCAACAGCTTCACCGATCCGTTGGTGCTCAGCCAGGGCTTCAGCGGCATCCGCACCCGACGAAACTCGATGCAGTTGGCCAACGCCCGCTTCAACGCCACCGGTCGGTATCTGTGGGACGAGTCGGCGCCAACGCTTGAGATCCAGATGTTGATGCCCTTTGTCGATGCGGCCGAGATGGGACTCAACGAGGAGACCCTGGTGGCCCGGATCGTCGAGCGTGCGTTCTATCGCGACCTGTTCATCGACGCCTTCGGCGACGACGCGGTGACCATCGACCGAGTGACCGCAGCGTTGGCCCAGTTCGTCCGAGCCATGGTGAGCGTCGACAGTCGCTACGACGAGGGCCGGGCCGCGGTCTCGTCTCCCCTCGACCCTTTCGCCAATTTCAGTGACGCCGAAAATGAGGGCAAGGAGCTCTTCTTCACCGACGTCGCCGACGGCGGCGGAAGTTGTTCGAGCTGCCATACCTCTGAGGTGCAGGTCAACAGCCCAGTCGGTCTCGAAAATAACGGACTCGATCCGCCCAGCGACTCCTTTTCCCCGGCCGATCTTGGAGCGTTCGAGGTGACCGGTCGGCGGGCAGACGTCGGCAGGTTCCGGGTTCCCTCGTTGCGAAACGTCGACGTCACTGGCCCCTTCATGCACGACGGCCGGTTATCGACGTTGGACGCGGTTATCGAACACTACAACTCCGGGATCCAACCGCATGAGAACCTCAGCTCCCCGCTCAGGGATCGCAACGGCGAGCCGGTTCGCATGGGTTTCGACGACGAGCAGAAGGCGGCCCTCATCGCCTTCCTCGAAACGCTGACAGACGACGCGTTCCTCCGCGACGAGCGGTTCGCCGAACCGTTCCTGCCTACTTGACCGGCCAAGGCTCCGAGATCGGGCAGGCCTCGAGCTGGTAGGTGGTGAGGCGCCGCTTGAGTGCAAAAACGAGGATGGCGATCGCAAATAGACCAACCAGGGGTTGTACCGGCGCCCACCAGCTCAGCGCCCCGGAAGTGCCGACGAGGGCCACAACCAGCTGGTTGCAGACCGGGCAGCCGACGGCCAGGAACGAGACAAAACCACCCCAGACCGGACGGGCATCCTCGTTGAGAGCCGGATTGTCTGGGACGCGGATGGCGAAAATCAGGCCGATGAGAAACGCGGTGATGATCCAGATCAAATAGTCGATGTTTCGGGCCTCGACCGGCCTCCCAAAAATCGGGGTGTCGATCAGATCGGACGGGATGCCGATCATCAGGGCGGCCAGCGCGGCGTAGGGCAGGGCACGCAGCCAGGTTCTGGCCGGGAGGGATCGTAGGGCGCCAACCATGGCGCCGACGGTACCCGCTTCTCGTGGCGAGAGCTTGTTGCCGCCTGCGACCGAAACCCGATGGGCCAACTCGACTTGGACCCCCTTCGGGCTGGAGACTTGGCGAGACCAGGCGAAAGGAAACAACCAACATGCGATTCGGCGTCTTTTATGAACTCCAGCTCCCCAAGCCATGGGAAGAGGGTGCGGAGCATCAGCTCATCCAGGAGGCCATCGAGCAGGTGAAGCTGGCCGACGACCTTGGCATTCATCACGCCTGGGCCGTCGAGCACCACTTCCTCGACGAGTACTCACATTGCTCGGCAAGCGACGTCTTTCTGACGGCGCTGGCCGCTCAAACCAAACAGATCCGAGTCGGTTTCGGCATCCGCCAGGTGATTCCGCACTACAACCCGCCTGCCCGCACCGCCGAGTCGGTCGCGATGCTCGACCTGGTCTCGTCTGGTCGGGTCGAGTTCGGGATCGGTGAAAGCGCGACTCGAATGGAGCTCCGCGGCTTCAACATCTCGGCCAAACAGAAGCGGGCGCTGGCTCTCGAAGCGGCAGAACAAATCGCAAACATGATGGTGATGGATCCCTATCCCGGCTACGAGGGCGACGGATTCTCGATGCCGTGCCGCAACGTGCTGCCGAAGCCGCTGCAAAAGCCGCATCCCCCGATGTGGATGGCCTGCACCAACCGGTCGACCATCGAGGTGGCGGCCCGCAACGGGCTCGGTGCGCTGGCGTTCTCCTTCGTCGATCCCGACGAGGCCCGCCACTGGGCGAGTGCCTACTACGACATCATCAAGTCTGACGAGTGCGTGCCGATCGGCCACTCGGTCAATGCCAACATCGCCATGGTCGCCCCCTTCTCGCTCAACCACGATCGTGATCTCGCGGTGGAACGTGGTATTCACGGCTTTCGCTTCTTCAACTATGCGATGGGGGCATTGGTTACCAAGGACAACGTGCCCGGCCGCACCACCTTGTGGCAGGACTACATGGCTCAGGCCACGCAGAAGAAACTGTCGCGACCTGCTCCCGGCATCGGAACGCCTCAGGACTTCGGGAATCTGGTCCGCGACTTCGAGGATGCCGGGGTCGATCAGGTGATCTTCCTCCAGCAGGGCGGCATGAATCAGCACGACCACATTTGCGAGAGCCTGCAGCTCTTCGGCGACGAGGTGCTGCCTGAGTTCGCTGATCGCAAAGAGGCTCGCGAACTGAGGAAGGCCGAACAACTGGCGCCGCACATCGAGGCCGCGCTCGGTCGCAAGAACTGGATGCCTGCTCTGGCCGATGAGGAGATCCCGGTCGTTGGCGCCTCGGTGAAGAAGGCCGAGCTCTACGAGAAGACACCGTCGGTCAAGAGGTAGGAGAAGCGCTGGAGCCCGGCCGATCGGCCGGACAGGTAGTGTTGCTGTTGTGCCACCAAGGAAGCAGCGGACCTCTGCGATGCGCCAGAGCATCCGGGCTGAAGCGCTTGCTCTGTTGGAGCGCAACGGCCCGGCCGGATTGCGGGCCCGGGCTGTGGCTGAAGCGGCAGGTACCTCTACTGCCGCGGTCTATGAGCTGTTCGGCGACAAGGCTGGGTTGATCCGGTCGCTCTACGACGACGGCTTCGAGCAGCTTCGAACCGAACTAGCGGTGCTGAAGCCGTCCGACGATGCGTCGGGCGACGTGAAGGCACTCTTTCAGGCGACCCGGCGTTTCGCCCGTAAGCGGCCGCACTTGTTCGAGGTGATGTTTGCCCGACCGTTCGAGGAGTTCCAGCCCGACGTCGACACTCGTACCAGCGGATCACTGTTTTTGTTGGTGATGGATCGCGTATCTCGATGGTTGGACGACGTTGATTCCTCGGCCGACCCGGTTGACGTTTCCCGGGTCTTGATTTCAGCGTCGCGGGGATTGATCAGCGACGACAATGCCGGGGTGCTTGGCGCAACGGCGGTCTCGCGAAATCGTCGCTGGGACCTGACCTTCGACTCCCTGATGGCGGGAATCGCAGGCCAGGTCTCCGACAACTGACAGCCGGACCGTGTGGCGGTTGCAGCTCAGGCTCGTTCGATGATCGAGGTTCCAAACAGTCCGGATGGGCGGAATGTGAGCACGATCAAGATTACGACGAAGGCGACGCCGAGGCTCAAGATCGTGAAGGCGGTGTCGACGTCGCCCAGGTAGCCAACGAGCACGCTCTGGATCATTCCGATGGCGATACCGCCAACCACCGCCCCGGCCAGTGAGTCGAGTCCGCCGATGGTTGCGGCGGCGAACGAGAAGATAAGAAGTGTCGCCATCATATTCGGTTGAAGAAACAGCTTCGGGGCGACGAGTGCGCCACCAAGTGTTCCGAAGGCGGAGGCCAGCGCCCAGCCGAACATTAGAATCCGGCCAACGCGGACCCCTACGATTCGCGACGACTCGACGTTCGACGAAACCGCCCGGAAGGCGAGCCCGATCTTGGTTCGGGTCAGTACGAGCCAGAGCACGAGGCCCATCACGGCCACGACACCCCAGGTGCCGATCACCGTGTAGCGGAGGCGGGCGCCGCCGATGAACAGGAAGTCGTCGGTGCCGTTTGGAAACAAGCTTGGGAACACCCGGGGATTGAAGTTCCAGATGTAGCCGGCCACCGAGTTCAGGATGAGGAACAGTCCGAGGGTGATGAGCACGACGGGGAGAGGTTCGGTCGGATCGAACGATCGAAGCAACACGCGCTGCACACCGGCCCCGGCTATGGCGCTGACACCCATGGCGATGCCGATGGCAGCCAGCAGCCCAATCGGAACCACGCCGATGGTGAAGTCGGCCCACCCCATCGTCACCGCGAAGACGTACGCGATGAAGGTTCCGAACATCGCCAGCTCGCCTTGGGCGAAGTTGATGAGCGAGGTGGCCTTGAAGATCAGCACGAGCGAAACCGCAACCACGGCATAAACCGCTCCGTTGTCGAATCCGTCGAAGAGGCGTTGGAGAAAGAGCTGCATGTTCGCATCGTAGCTGATCCGAAACGATGTTTCGAAACGCTGTTTCTAGACACTGTTTCTTGACACTGTTTCATGAATCCTTCCAAACGCCCGTCGACAGCCCGGTCGCGTTCCCACAGCTAGCCCAAACCAACCTCGATTGCGATCGGCTGGATGATCAAGGTGATATCGCCTAAGTTGCGGGCGCGGTGGAGTACAAGGCGAGGAGATCCAAATGAGACACGATCATGCCCATCACCACTTGTCGCGACGCGATGCACTGAAGTTCGGTGCAGCGGGAGCGGCGGTGGTAGCCGGCACAATGGCAGGCGGAATGCCAGCGGGTGCCGAGGAGACCGAGGCCTCCGACTACGACCAGAACCATCGTCGCCGTGACTACAACGACGACATGTTTGACTGGGAAAGGGTTGCGGCCGGTGGTTATTGGGTCAGCCCTTACGGCCCGGACGACGCTCGGGGAGCATTCAACGAGCTGACCCCGCGGCGGACCGCCAAAGCCCTGAAGGCCCTCGACCGCGGTGGTCGGAAGGTCAACACCTACCAGCTGGGCGAGGAGATGTTCAACGGCTTCCCCGCGTTCCCCAGCGATCCACCACGTCTGCACGACATGTTCCTCTATGTCTTCGGCTACGACACCGCAGACACCAACCCGGACTTCGTGGCCGGTGGCGGTATTCAGTCGGGCACGGTGCCCTTCGGTCCCAACGGCGTCATTGGGCACGAGGAGCGGTTCGCCGAGAACTTCACCTTCCAGATCGCAAGCCAGATCGACGGCCTCGGCCACGTCGGCATTGCGACCAGCGATGAGCGCGGTGGCTGGTTCTACAACGACAACTACGCCAACGACTTGATTGCACCGACCGGGCTGACAAACCTCGGAAACGAGACGATGGGCCCGGTCGTTACTCGCGGTGTCATCATCGACATCGTTGGCATGAAGGTGGCCGGTGGGCACACCGACGACTTCTTCATCGCCGCAAACGGCGAGCCGGTTCTGCGGGACAATTACCGCATCACCGTCGACGACATCGAGCATGCCCTCAAGCGTCAGCGTGTACGTAAGCGCATAGGGGCTGGCGACGTGCCCCTCCTCAACACGGGTTGGACCCACCTGGTGAAATCGGACCAGGAGCGTTACCTCGCTCAGGAGCCAGGCATCTACCTTGCCGAGGCCCGCTACTTCGCCGACCGCAAGGTGACGATGGTTTGCAGCGACACCTGGGGTCTCGAGGTACTTGATCCAGAGGTGACCGGGGGCTTTGCCTTCCCGTGCCACCAGGAGCTGTTCGGCAAGACGGGAACAAGGATCGGCGAGTCGTTCGTCGTCTCCGATCCAGTCCGTGACGACTGCTACGATGGCGTGCTGATCGTCACCCCGGAGAACGTGCCCGGCGCGACCTGCGGGTCGTCGGCTCCGGCGTTCCTCGGAGTGCCCGGTCGCAAGCCTCGCGACTGACCTCACAAGCGTCGGTCTTCGACGACCGGCACTACTACTGATAACAAACAGCGCAGCTCGGCGGGTTTGATAGCACCCGTTGAGCTGTGCTCGTTTTGTTCGTCGGCCGATGCTCATACATCTACAGTGGCGCGGTGAACGAAGTACCGGTCCTAATTGCAGGCGGGGGTCCGGTCGGAACAACCCTTGCCCTCGATCTGGCTTCGAGGGCAACGCCTTGTCTGGTCGTCGAACAGCGAAAGGACCAGCCGCCGAACCCGCGGTGCAACACCACAAACGCCCGGTCGATGGAGTTCTTTCGTCGGCTGGGAATCGCGGATGAGATCCGACAGGCCGGCCTCCCCGATGATCATCCGACCGACGTCGTGTACCTCACCCGGTGGACGGGTCATGAGCTGACCCGATACCGGCTCCCGCCTTCGTCGATGGCGAAGACGGTCACCGGGTCCGTCGACGATGGGTGGCCGACGCCTGAACCACAACACCGCATCTGCCAGCTCTATCTCGAGCCGATCCTGCGTGAACACGCGAAGACGATGGAAGGACTGGAGTTTCGTGAGGGTTGGCGGTTCGAGTCCTATCGCTCTATCGATGGCGGCGTGATCTCGACGGTGCGCGATGTTGAGAGCGGTCGAACCGAGGAGGTGCGGTCGCGTTTTCTGGTTGGGGCCGAGGGGGCTCGCAGCGTCGTCCGGTCGGGAATGGGCGCCAGCTTTGCCGGCCGGCCGCAGGTCGCCCGCTCGCTCTCCACGTTCATTTCCTGCAAACGTCTGGCCGAGCTTAACCAGCATTGGCGGGGCTGGATGTTTCGTGTGGTAGGTCGGGATCGCTACCACCGGTTCGTGGCCATCGATGGTGGTTCGCAGTGGATTTACCACCTGACAATCGGGTTCGACGACGACGCCGAATCGATCGACATCGCCTCGGAGTTAGCCGATGCCGTTGGTGAGCCGGTCGAGTTTGAGGTTCTGGGTCAGGTCGATTGGGTCGGGCGGGCGATGGTTGCCGACCGCTTCGGTGACGGCAACGTGTTTCTGGCCGGCGACGCGGCCCACATCTGGATTCCCATGGGCGGCTTCGGGATGAACGCCGGGATCGCAGATGCGACGAACCTCTCTTGGAAGCTGACGGCTGTGCTCGACGGTTGGGGTGGTGAGCGGCTGTTGGACTCCTACCAACAGGAACGCAAGCCGATCGGCGAGGTCGTTGCTGAGGCGGCGGTTGGGATCAACAGCGATCTGATGGCGGCTCTTGCAGGAGCCGACGGCGCTGCGCTCGATGCTGCCGACGGCACGGAGGCAAGGCGGCAGCTTGGCGAGACCATCGCCGGCGCCAACACCACTGAATTCAACAGCGTCGGCATGCAGCTTGGCTATCGCTACGACCGATCCGACGTGGTGGTCGGTGACGGGACCTCGGCACCAGCGTTCTCGCTCGGGCACTACGAGGAAACGTCGTGGCCAGGGGTGCGCGCTCCACATCTTTGGCTCGACGACGACGCATCGCTTTACGACAGGTTCGGGCCCGGCTTCACCCTGCTGATCCTGGGTGAACAGGTGCCTGAACCGATCGCCCTCATCACCGCGGCCGAGACCCGGGCGCTGCCCCTGACGGTGCTGCGCCTCGCTTCGCCCGAGGCCCTCACGACCTACCAGAACCACCCGCTCGTGTTGATCCGACCCGACCAACACATTGCCTGGCGAGGGATGGCTGCGCCCCACAACCCTGAGGACGTCATCGACCAGATCCGTGGTGCCTGAGATCCTCGAAGTCTTGGAATGACCGGCCGATGGGGGAGTGGCTCAGAGTTTGGCCAGGGCTTGAGCGAAGGCATTCACGGTGAAGGCCAACGCCTCGTCGTCATGAGCGGCCGAAGGCAACCAGGTGCGGTGGTAGGTGATCACGCGCTCCTCCCACAACAGTCGGCCGAGTCGTTCAGCCCGCTCGATCGACTCTGCCCGCTCCATTCCATCGAAGACCGACCAGAATCCTGTCGGGTGTCCTTCAGCCCTGAACGCCACTTCTTGGCTTGCCGCCGCCTGTACCAGGGCGGCCCGCAATCGATCACCCCATTTGTTCATGGTCCGGTGCAGTGCGCCGTCGGCGGTGGCTGCCACCGTTGCTACGACGGCGGCCATGGCAGCCGCGTTGCCGTTGTAGGTGCCCGAGAGGCGGACTCGGTCGGTTGCCACTCCATCGAAGAGTGCGGCCGAGCCGGCGACGGCCGACACCGGCCAGCCTGAGCCGAGGCCCTTGGCAAAGGTGGCGAGATCGGGTGTTACGCCGACGAGCGACGCGGCCGAACCGGGCTGGAGCCGAAAGCCTGTGACGACCTCGTCGAAGATGAGCACGGCCCCTTGGCGGGTGGTGACCTCGCGCAGGTGAGCCAGGAATCCGGGATTGGGAAGGACACCGCCGAAGATGTTGATCGGCTCGGTGATGACCGCGGCGATGTCGTCGCCCCACTTGGTGAAGGCGGCATCGACGGCTGCTTGGTCGTTCCAGGGTAGGAACACAACCTGGGCCCCGCTGTCTGGTGACTGCCCGACGGTCGCTGGAGACGCCGATCGGGGGTCATCACCGGGTATCAGGGAAACCCCGTCAACCCAGCCGTGATACGACTCTTCGAACTGCACAATCAGTGAGCGACCGGTCGAAGCCCGGGCGAGGCGGAACGCGGCCTGCACCGCCTCGGTGCCGCTACTGGTGAAACGGAGGTGATCGGCCCAAGGGATTACCGACAACGCAGCTTCGGCCGCCTCCACCTCCAACGGCGTGGATTGTCCGAGCGTCAGCCCGTTGGCAACCGCCTGAGCCACGGCATCGTTGACGGCGGTTGGTGTGTGGCCGAGCACGGCGGGGCCGCGGCCGAGCATGTAGTCGACATAGCGGTTGCCTTCGGCGTCGAACAGCCAGGGTCCAGCGCCTCTGGTGAAGACCGTCCCGGCCCCGGCGAGGCGGGCGTTGGAGTGGACGCCGGCCGGAGTAAGTCCGGTGGCCCGCTTGTGCCAACCCGCGTTCGTATCTCGGCGACTACTCATGGAACCGTCTTATCGCTGAGGCTCAGAGGCGGTCAACCCGATGGCAGAGCGGTAGCTAGGCCTGGTTACAATCACTTTGGTGCCTGAGTACTCGCTGCGCCCAATCTGTCGGGCCGAAGCGGAGGCGTTCTCGAATTGGCGCTATGACCCGCCATTCGATTGGTATGAGCCCGGTCGACCAGAGCTGTATGAGCGTTTCGATGGGCAGACCTCCGAGGGGTACCTTGCGCTGGTTGACTCTGCCGATGTCGCCGTTGGATTCGTTTGTCTCGGGGTCGAAGCACGCGTCACCGGGCAGGATGAGGAGGGTGGTTTTGTGGATGTTGGAATCGGGATCGACCCATCGATGACATCAACCGGGGTTGCGACTCGTGCTATGCCAGTAGTCCTCGATCTGCTCGCAGTCGAACTCGGCGACCGACCATTGCGGGCCGCGATTTGGGCCGACAACGATCGTGCCATCGCAACTGCGCAACGAGCAGGCTTCACCCGCCGTCGAGCCTTCGATGGTCCAGCTGGCCGTCCATTCGTGGAGCTGGTCCGAGCTGTGGGTATCAGCTAGTACGTGCAATCCTTAGGCGACCGCACGCAAACCTGGCCAGCAGCAGGGAGGGTCGTCGCGGCCCTGGCTGCACGTTCATGAGTCCTGGATCCTCGACTTGGGAAGCATGGCCGTAAGATCGGCGTCTTCGATCACGTTGTTTTGCAGCAGAACGTGGGTCAGACGTCCAGCGAATCGGCCTGTTCGGCAAGTTGCGTCTGAAGCTCTTTCATCTCGTTTTCGTTCGTTCGCCGAGCTACATCGAGGGCAGCAACTCGCTCCTCGAGTTTGCGGCGAGCCTCTTCTTCACGCTTTGCGTTGGAACTAACCCTGCGTGGTGTTGTGTCCGACTAAGGCCGTTGCGTTGACGGAAGCTCGATTCGAACAACGAAGAGCAGCAACAGATCCCGAACTCATCGACATGGCTCAATCTGTCGCTCCAGCAGCGGTTTCGGGCCAGGCTCAATCGTGGCCCAAAAAATTGCAGATCGTTGTCCCCCGGAGGCATGCTCTGCTGCGTGCTACTCATGGGGCATGTCGCGCACATCTCCGCCAACGTTGTGCGCAGTTCGTAGGCATATCCGTGTGGCGTTCTACTTTGGAGTTGTTGTGCGCTTGAAGTCTTTGGCGGGTCGCCGCAGTGGTCTCGGTCGGTTGGGTCTGAGTCTGGTGCTGACACTAGGCCTGCTGGCCACCGTGCTCACACTCACCCAACAGCCGGGTCTGGCTCAGAGCAGCGACGCTATTGCTGTTGGCGAGTTGCGGGTGACACCGACGCTGGACCACATCGGCGTGGTCTGGTTCGTTGATGGCGACCGTGATCTGGACTCGACGATGAGCATCGAGTTTCGGCGAGCGGGGCAGCCCGAGTGGCTTCCTGGTGCGCCGGCAATGCGGGCAGAACCGAACGTGATTGTTGACGGCTCGCCGCTGGGGATCAACAGCTGGGCGGCATCGGCCCTGTTCCTAGAACGCGGCACTGCCTATGAGATCCGCGCAACCATGTCTGACCCTGATGGCGGCGGGAACACGCGGATCGTGCAAGCAACGACACGCTCGCTGCTTGTCCCTTCACCGAACCAAAGTTTTGTTGTTCCTGGCTCGGGTGGCGGCAACGGCACCGAAGCTGATCCGTTCCGGGGTCTTCAAACTGCAGCCGACAATGCATCGCCGGGAGACACCTTGGTTGTTGCCGCTGGCGTGTACGAGAAGTTCGTGTTGAGCACGAGCGGCTCGGCGGACGCGCCCATCAGTTTCGTGGGGGCCGACGGCGGCAAGGTAGTCGTTGACGGGGAAGGAACCGATCGTGGAGTCATCACGCTGGAGACCACCTCACACGTCATCTTGTCTGGGCTCACCATTCGCAACGGCGGCTGGGGTATCGATGCGCAGAACACCTCGGAGATCGTTGTGTCCGACAACATCATCACCGACGTCGACTTCGGTGTTTACAACCGACGCGACGGCGATCGCGAGCGCTACCAGGTCGTGTGTGACAACGTGATCGAAGGTCGCACCTCGTGGCCCGGCTCCGGTATTCCGGGCGAACGTGGAATCGATCTTCGTGGCTGGGGCAACACCGTCTGCAACAACACCGTTTCAAACTTCGGCGACTGCGTTTCGGTGCAGCCGTTGACGGGCGCCTCGTTCGGCAACGACGTGTTCGGCAACGACGCCAACCGATGCGTCGACGACGGTATTGAGGTGGACTACAGCCAGGCCAACGTGCGCGTCTACCGCAACCGCGTGAGCAACTCGCGCCAGGGCGTGAGTGTGCAGCCAATACGGGGTGGCCCTGCGTACATCTTCCGGAACGAAATGTTCAACCTCGAAAACAGCACGCTCAAGTTGAACAACGGGCCCTCCGGCCTGTTTGTTGCCCACAACACTGGCATCAAGCTTGAGAACGCCCTTGAAGACGGCAGTGTGTTCAACAACACCGTGCTGCGAAACAACCTATTCATCGGCACCCGGTACGCGTTTGAGTTCAACACGACCCAGGCCACGCCCGGCTCACGCGATTTTGACCACAACGCCTGGGGTTCGCGAACCGTGGGCAATGCTTTCAAATGGGACGCAACCCGGTACGAGACGATCTCCGACCTCCCCACCGGGGTGGAAGACAACGGCATCCACGTCGACCTCAGCGCCGTCATCGCAGCAACGCTGCCGTCGTCGTTCGACGTCGAGGTGCCACCCGGAAGTCAAAACCTCCAGCTCTCGGCAGGCTCGCCTGCCATCAACGCCGGCACCGGCATCGCGAACATCAACGCCCCGTTCGTCACCGACAACGCCCCCGATCTCGGCGCCTTTGAGGCTGGCAGCCCACAGCCTGGCTACGGCCAAGGCACGCCGCTCATCTCGCCGCCCGACGGAAACCCACCCCCGCCTCCTCCCCCGCCCGAGCGATCGGTTTCGATCGGCGGCCAGGTCAGCGACAGCGACGCTGTGCCAACATCAGGCGTGATCGTCGATCTCTTCGCCGGAGATGCTGACGGCCAGCGGCTCTCCTACCTCACCTCAACCAAGACCGGAGCCGATGGCGGCTACCGATTCGAGGACGCCGACTCCGGCTGTTACGTCGTCACGTTCATCGCTCCCCAGGGGCGAGTGTTTCTCGACGGAGATTTGTGGCACCAGCAGGCCCGGTGTCTTCTCCCCGGCGATGCCGACCTCGCAGTTGACGCCCAACTTCGAGCAACCAGCGATCAGACCGGGGGCATCTCCGGATCGGTCACGACCTCGACCGGACAGGAGGTCGAAGCCATGACGGTCGACTTGTTCCTGGCCAACGGCGACAGTTCACGGGCCGCCTATCTGCGCTCGACGACCACTGGCGGCGACGGCGGCTATCGCTTCGGGGTCGAGCCCGGATGCTTCGTGTTGGTCTTCATAGCGGGCGACGGCCAACGCTTCGGTAACGGCACCGGCTACCTCGAGCATGCCACCTGTGTTGCTCCCCGCCAGACCATCAACTTCGATGTGACCCTGGCCCCGTGAGTCGGGGGCGGCCCGCGCCGCCTTGAGGCCGCCCACATGTTCTCACCGGGGTTCCGGCGTCGGGCTGGGGGCGTAAACCACTCGCCGGAGTTCGACGATTTGGTCGCTGCCAAGACGGGCGTCGTACGTCACCCAGCCCGGTTCCTCGAACGGCGGGATTGCGGGAACGACTGCCCTGCGCCAACGGTCGGGATCTTGGTCTGGTATGGCGAAGAGATCGAACCAGTTCTCGATGAAGTCGGCGCCGACCTCGTTGTCGTGCCCGAGCCTCGAGGGGTCCATCTGGGCGACCGGGTCGGGTAGTACGAGCGCCAGGCGGGCCCAGAATGGTGAGCCGATGGCGAAGCCGATCGGTGCTGTGGTCAATCGTCGTCAGGGGCGGGCATGACCAAGAGCTGCTCGACGGTGGCCCGGTCAGCGGAGGAGAGGGAGTCGAGGTCTCCTTGTCGAAGTGAGCGGCGCCGCTGGGTGGTTGAGGTTGGTAGCCGTGGAACACGGGTCGGTGGTGTTCGTCCAGGCTCACTACTCATGTCGATGATCATAGGCTCTGAGTGCGGACGACTTTGCGAGCAGGCATCTAAGGTAAGTCGAGCCGTTGTGTCGTCGATCGACTGTGTGGTGTCGTGCATGCAGGATGGCGGTTCTTGGGTGTGCCGCCGGGGTGGCTTCGGCCGGGCTCGCGCCGTGATTTCCGACCAGCCTCATCGATCGATATCGATGCTCCTATGTGTTGTCAAGGTGTTTCTTGGTGGTGAGTGGGGTGTTGGCAGGACAGGGATGGGCCACGCCGGGTATGGGTTGGCGGGCAGGCTCTTACTAGGCCATTCACTCGTTGGGTGCTCGGGCGGCGAGACGGCAGATCGATATGAAGACAACCCCGGCCTTGTTGGTGGGAGTGTCAGCCGGTGACTGGGTCCAGTCTCACCGCCCGGGCGGATTTATGCGACGGTGGGGCGCAAGTGGCGGTAGACCTCGCGGGCGATGTAGCGCTTGAGTATCCGCATGATCTCTCGTTTGCTCTTGCCTTCAGCGGTACGCCGCTCGACATAGGCCCGGGTGCGTGGGTCGCTACTCATCCGAGTAAGAGCGATCCGCCACAACGCCTGGATAGCGTTGCGGTCCCCGCCACGATTGAGCCGATGTCTGGTGACTTTGCCCGACGACGCCTCGATCGGGGCCACACCGCACAGGTGGGCCCACGCTGCTTCGGAGCGGAGCCGTTCCGGGTTGTCACCAGCTGTCACCAACAACGTGGCAGCGGTATCAACACCAATTCCATAGACAGCCAACAGCTGCGGGGCGGTAGCAGCGACCAGCGGACCGAGGAGTTCCTCGATGGTCTTGATCTCTTCTTCCAGAGCCACCACCCTTGTCCCAAGCGTTCGTATAGCGGTTTTGGTGGCGAAGATCACCGGGTCAGACCCGGTTCGTGGCCGTAGCCCCGCGGCGGTCCGGCCGAGCATGATTGACGACACACCACCGAAGCGTTCTCGCAGCTCATCTGGGGCAGTGAAACCAAGATGGCGGATCTGGGTAAGAGCTTTGATCCGACCAGAGCGTGCACTACGACGAGCGACCAGCAGCGCCCGAATCGCTTCAACGTTCCCGTCTCTGGTCTTGGCTTGACCAAGCGCTCGACCGGCCTGAGCCGCTCTGGCTGCTTCGACCGCATCAAGCGGATCGGTCTTGCCGCTACGACGGCGAGCCTGACGGTTCGGACGGTCGACCTCGACCACATCGATCCCGGCTACCCGTAACCGGCGAGCTAACCCGGCCCCATAAGATCCTGTTCCCTCAACCCCGACCAAAGCCACCGGCCCAAACGACGCCAGCCACGCGACCAGCTTGTCCTCCCCTGCCCGGCCAGCCTCGAAACTCTCAACACCCAACAACCCGCCAATCGGGTCCAAGGCTGCAACCACATGCGCATCCAAATGGGTGTCTACCCCGCCAGTCACGAACGCGTTGAACTCATCTACGATGACCATCGTCATCCCTTCCTTTCGCTTGTTTGGTTTGGGATGGCACACACCCATCAGTGGTGTGACGTGGCTGGTCGTTCTGCTCCAACAGAACGACCGGTCACACAACCAAACAAATGAGCGCCACAGCCCCAGAGCCCCAGCCGGCGAATCGATATGAAGACAACAACAGTGTCAGCCGGTTGCCGAGCCAGACCAGAACCCAGAAGCGTTCCGAACCCTACAAACCACCACCAACAACCAGGTGGATCCCAAGAACCAGAACCCTTCCCCCCGATCCTCCCTGCCGGTTGCCGATCATTCATAGCGGACGTTTCATAGGGGCATTATCGGGTGCTCGGCTCGGGCCGATATCGCACACCTGCGTCGGTGCTGGCGCGGTGATTCTGGGTGGCCATTATCGGGCGGTTCGGTTCAGGTCGGGCGGCGGACGGTGTCTCGTGTCTAGCTCTCCGGCGCCTTCGATGATCCTCAAGGCGATCTCTGCCCAGGCGGCGATCACCCGTTCGTCCGAGAGGTCGGCGGGTGCCCCACCAAAGGTCCAGGCGCTACGCCGAACGTTGACTAGGCCGCCGAGAAGCAGGACTGCCAGCGCTTCAGCGTCGGCGTGTTCTGACAACCCCCGGTCGGCAAGGTAGGCAGCGGTCAGGGCGTACCCCGTTTCGCTGATTCCTTCCCGCATCTGCGCAATCAGATCCGGGAACCGGTGACCCTCCTTTTCGATGATCCTGCTGATCGTCTCCTCGCGGGTCAGTCTGGCGAGCACCCACTTGGCCAGGACCATGAGCTCACTCCGCAGGTCCGGCAGCTCAGTGAACCCGTCGAGTCCGTCCTGTTGTTCGAGCGTGTCGACGTGATGCTGCATGACCTTCGCCAGGAGATCATCCTTCGACTCGAAGTGTTTGTAGAGCGTCCCGCCGCGCCGAACAAACCCTGCCGCGGCCTCGATGTCGCCCACGGTCACCGCGGCGAAGCCGCGCTCGGCGATCAGCGTCACACCTGCTTCCATGAGCGCTTCTTTAGTGCTTGTCATCAATTGATGACGTAGTGATACCGATCGGAGCGGCGGTGTGGATGTATTTGTGACAGGGGGAACCGGGGCGATCGGGCGCGAAGCCGTCGGTGCGCTCATCGATGCCGGGCACACGGTTCGTGCTCTCGCCCGAACCGATGCGAAGGCCCGCTGGCTGGCCGATCAGGGCGCGACGCCGGTCAAGGTTTCCCTGTTCGACGAGGACGCGCTCGCTGCTGCATTCGACGGCTGCCAAGCAGTCGCCAATCTGGCCTCGGCGCTGCCCTCGACGAGCCAGTTCATCTCCCGTGGGCGTGGCGTCGCAACCATCGGGTACGGGCCGACGGGTCACGAGCCATAGTGAACGCCAGAGCCTCGGGGCGTGACCGTGTGTCGCGTCCGCCTCGGCACCTACCAGGCAGGCCTTCCTCTCGGAGGTAGCACCGATACGTCGGACAGCCTGAGATCGGAGATGGCTTCCCCGGTCAGGCAAGCTATCAAACACTCGAAGGTGGATCCGGTGACGAACAGTCGATACTTGCCGCTTGAATCGTGGAAGACGTCGACAGCGTCGTCGAGGTTGAACGAGTAGCTCTTGATCTGCATGATTCGACCGCCCGGCTCGTATCGACGGACGGTGCTCGTATCGACGTTCAGGAGTGAGTCGTAGTGGTGCTTTCCTTTGAGGACAACGCAGTCGAGGCCGTTCACGACCACGGGGAAGGTGTCGACGAAGTCTTCGAGACAGGTCGAGATCGCTCGCCAGATGTCGACCGAAACGGTGAGACCACCAAAGAGTCGAAAGGCCCGAGGTTTTCCGGCTACCTCGGTCTCGATCACCCATGGCGAGGGTGGGCTCCATGACGAATCCGCATTGTCGAAGAAGCGGTGAATCTCCTCGGCTTGCTCGGGGGAAGTGGCCGAGCCCGGATTGCGTGCCGGTGACCAAACCTCGCCCGCCGCATCGGTCGGTTCGAGAATCCACGGCCCGGGACCCACGGGTTCATTCAGACTCATTCGGCTTCCGCCTCACCTGGCTGCGTTGAGGGCTAGCTGGCCGGAGAGCAGGTCGTCTCTCACGGACTCGAGGAACTGTAGCGCTTGCCTCCGGGTGTTGGCCTCCATGAGGCCCTCGAAGATGTAGGCCTCATAGGCGTTGGTGTGTCGTCCTCGGTGCAGCGCACCTTGCCAGCCGTTGACACGCTGTGATGCGACGTAGACCCCGTTCTCGACCGAGTCGATGCCGATGTCGAACTGCTTCAGTCGATTCAGAATCAGGATGTTCCCGCCGGGGGCGATGTGGTGCGCCTGTGCTTTTGCGTTCGCGGGAACGGATCGTCTCCCAATGCCTTCCTCAGCCTCGTGCTGCAGTGGGCGTGGTTGTGTACGAGGACCGGCGGGCCCCGTGCCAGAACTCGATCTCGGCGCTGGACCCAGCATGGAGTTACTCCTGCTGCTCCATATGGCTGGACTCGGAACCGTGGAGCTGGGCATCCAGCTGTACGACCGAGTCCAGCGTCACAAATAGCTCCAAAGACTTGAACCACCTCGGCCCCGACGCTAGCGAGCACGTCGGGGCCGAGTCGCGTTTGCGGAAAATTCCGCATTGCACATCCAGGACGTACGTCCACGCTTGCACTCGCAGTGTGATGTGGCACGACGGAGTCTGGATCGGGCGATTGGTGAGGCTTGGCCCAGCGATGATCGCGGTCGAAGGCCAGGGTCCTTACCCGACCTACTGAATCAGCCAACACCAACCGTGTTGCCGCCCGGTGGGGCGATGGTGAGAAGTCTTAACTCGGCCCATGTTCTCACTGATGTTCTCAACAAGGCCGGAGAGCCTGTTCAGGGAGCCACCCATGGGGGCTCTGACCTGGGAAGAGTGTTGCGCGCTTGGAGGTACTCGAAACCCCAACCTTCTGATCCGTAATCAGATGCTCTATCCAATTGAGCTACAAGCGCTTACCGACGCCCACTCTAGAGGAGAACCTCCGGGTGGACACCTACTTTTTTAGTCGGCGGCCCTCGGCACCTACTTGAGCCGTTCCACCGGAGATCTCGCCGCTTCAGGCCCCGACCCGCTCGAGCACCAGTACCGGGATCTCTCGACCGGTCACGGCCTGATATTCGTCGTAGTCGGCATAGATATCGGTCATCTGCTTCCAAAGCTTGTCTCGTTCGTCGCCGCTCGTGGTTCGAGCGCTGACCTGGTGGACATCACCACCCACCTGAGCAGTGGCCGCCGGGTCGGCCAGCAGGTTGTGATACCAGTCGGGATGCACGTCATGGCCACTGAACGAAGCGATCACGACCCAACCATCGGGGTGGTCGGCAGCGACTAGCGGCCGTTCCCTCCGCCTGCCCGATCGGCGACCGGTCGTGCTGAGCACAATGATGTTGCCTCCGGCCATGTTGCCGCCGATCTTGCCCTTGGTCAGCTTGTATAAAAGGCCATGAAGACCGGTGAAGATCCGGGCGCCGGTCTTGTTGATCTTGGTTTGGGCCACGAGGGGATCGTAGTGTTCGGACTTCGGTCGCCGTCTCGACCCCGGCGATCAGCTGCCCGCCGGGCCGACCGTAAAGTTGCTTGTGGCTGTGTAGGTTTCGCCCGCAGCGTCGCGAACGCTTGCCGTGATGGTGTAGGTCCGGCCAACGCTCCCGGCATCGTTCGGCTCAATGAAGATCGGGTTCGAGCCTGGCACCACTTCAAGCGGAGCACTACCAAAGCCGGGGATGTCCCATTCGCCCTCGGTGGCGTTGGTTGAGATGATGTCGCACACGACGGAGCTGTTGAGTGCGATCGTC
This sequence comes from Phascolosoma agassizii, assembly GCA_035593235.1. Classification (NCBI taxonomy): domain Eukaryota; kingdom Metazoa; phylum Annelida; class Sipuncula; order Phascolosomatiformes; family Phascolosomatidae; genus Phascolosoma; species Phascolosoma agassizii. Next base: position 81,091 of record JAVJHY012063417.1, read on the forward strand.
TCCGGGCAATCGATCTCGACAAGTACAGCAACCACGCTGAAACTGTGATTGACCCGAGCGGTTTGGCCGTCGAGGTCTTCGACCGTGGCCGAGATCGTAAAGGTGCGACCGATCGCTTCCGAATTGGTTGGTTCGATGAAGATCTCGTATTCGCCGGGAACGACCTCGATCGGTTCCGGTGCCTCCAGGAAGGCGGGCAGGTGCCACTCGCCACTGGTGGCGTTGGTGGTGAAGATCGAGCACACGATGTTGGTATTGAGAGCGATCTCCGAGGGACAGTCGATCTCGACCGTTGGTTGGTCGCCACCGACCAACACTGTCGTCGACGGCGTGGTGGCTGTGCTGCCGGCGGTGGTGGTTGTACCGTTCGAGGCGGTCGTTGAGTCCGCCGTATCTTGATCACCGGTGCCGATGTCGGGGCTGTCGCGTCCGCCGGCCAGCAAGGAGATGAGTCCACCGAGGGTGATCAGCACCGCCACGGCCACCGCGATCAGCAACCATCGACTGCCTGAGCCGTCCTTCTTTGTGACGGTCTCTCGGGGTGGATCCCACGACTGACCGGTCGAATACGGAGCCGACGTGTTGGCTGGCCCCGGGCCACCGACGACGGTTGGTCCGCCAATGCCCTGATTAGGAACGTTGCTGTAGCCTGGCGGAGGCGACGGCAACGACGATGCAGGCGCTTGACTCGGTGTCGGCGATCCGTAGCCCGGCGGGGGAGCGGGCCGCTGATCGGGCACCGCATAGCCAAAGCCGGGAGGGTTTGGTCGCTGATTGCTGCCGGTTGATGGCACATAGCCCGGCCGAGCGGCGGCGCCGCCAGAATGTGGCGCCTGGGCCAGCGGGTCGCTCGTTTGGCTGCTCGGCGCTGCCAATCGGCCACTATTCGGCCCGTCTGGCATTGGAGCGGCCGCAATCTGGGTTGCGTTCGGATTGGGTTGCAGAGGCTCTGTCGACATCGACTCGCCGGACTCGATCGAGCGGAGCTCGCTCGCCAACTGGGCCGCCGAAGACTGACGGTCGTCCGGCATCTTCGAGAGCGCTCGTTCGATGATCTGCACCAGCGATTCGGGGACTCCATAGGGCCGAAGATCGGGAGGCGACTCGTTGATCACCCGGGCGATCATGGCCGCCGCATTGTTGTCGTCGGTCCTGACGAACGGGGCTCGGCCGGTGATGAGGTTGTACAGCGTTGATCCGAGGGCGTAGATATCGATCGCCGGCGTGCTGGTCCTGCCGTCCAACAACTCGGGGGCGGCGTGGGCCAGCGTGGCCGTGGTGCTCGTGGTTGCCGTCTGGTTGCTGGCCACTGCCGCGATCCCGAAGTCGGAAAGCTTCGGGTTGTTGAACTGATCGATCAGGATGTTGTCGGGCTTGATGTCACGATGGAGGACTCCATTGTCGTGCGCGGCCTGGATGGCATCGGCCACCGCAGCCATCACCTTGGCCGCTTCATCCCAGGGAATCGGAGCTGTCTGGAGGCGATCGCGGAGTGAACCACCGGTGGCCAGCTCCATCACGATGTAGCCCTCGCCAGACTCGGTGTAGCCCGACTCGTAGACCGGGATGATGTAGGGGTGCGCGCCGAGGCGACCCATGGTCTGCCGCTCGCGGTCAAAGCGTCGTCGCTCCACCTCACCAAGTGAGCCTTGCAGGACCTTTATGGCCACGTCGCGGCCGTGCGCTGCATCTGTTGCCCGGTATACGGCACCAAAGCCGCCGCTGCCGATCAGCTCGGCACCGACGTAACCAGCTATGTCACGAACCGATGGTGCCACCCGAGCCACTCCCTCCTCTGCCCAAAGAGGGTAGGCGACGATTGGCCAGGACGCAGATAGGTCGGGTTACTGTCGTATGTAGGTCCAAAGAGGCCGAATCACCGGTCACGACCGGCGACTATCAACGCTCACTAAGGGATCTCGCTATGGCCAAGACCGACGAACTGCCCTTCCATCTGAAGGGAAACTTCGCCCCGATTGAAGACGAGCTGTCTGTCGACGACCTTCAGGTTCACGGCTCAATCCCGCCAGAACTCGAGGGGCGCTATCTGCGGAACGGCGCCAATCCCATCACCGGTGAGAGCGAGCACTGGTTCTTCGGCGACGGCATGATCCACGGGGTACGACTCCGTGGTGGCAAGGCCGAGTGGTACCGCAATCGCTACGTCCGCACCCCGTTCTTCGACAACCCCACCAAGCCGATCATCGACATGGAAACGGGCGAAACCGACAAACGCGACTCCAAGGCCAACACCCACGTTGTTGCCCACGGCGGCCGCATCCTCTGCCTGGAAGAGGGCCATGTTCCCTTCGAGATCTCGCCAGACCTCGACACCGTCGGCCCCCACGATTTTGATGGGCGCCTCGACGGGGCCTTCACCGCCCACCCCAAGATCTGCCCGACCACCGGCGAGATGATCGGCTTCGGCTACGGAATCTTCCCGCCCTATCTCACCTACCACCGGGTGTCGGCCGACGGACAGCTGGTCCAGAGCGAAGAGATCGAGCTGCCTGCACCGGTGATGATGCACGACTTCAACATCACCCAAAACCACGTCGTCTTCATGGACCTGCCTGTCGTGTTCGACTTGGAATTGGCGATGAGCGGCCAGATGCCCTTCGTGTTCCGTCCCGACAACGGTGCCCGATTGGGTGTCATGCCGCGAAACGCAGGCAACGGTTCGGCAGCCAGCTCGGTCGACCAGCTGCGATGGTTCGAGGTCGACCCTTGCTACGTGTTCCATCCCGTCAACGCCTATGAGACCGGCGACCGCATCGTGCTCGATGTTGCCCGCTATCCCAAGCTGTGGGCCGAGGACCAGAAGTTCGAGGATGCTGCTTCGCTGTGGCGCTGGCAGATCGACCTGTCGTCGGGAGCGGTGGCCGAGACCCAACTCGATGATCGAAGCATCGAGTTCGGCCGAGTTGCCGATTCGGTTGTCGGTCGGCAGTACCAGTTCGGTTATGCGGTCGGCACCGGGGTTGGTGCCGAGTCGACACTGTTGAAATACAACGTCGACAAGGGTACGTCGAGCGTGCACGACTTCGGTCGAACCAATCGACCCGGCGAGTTCGTCTTCACCCCACGAGATGGCGCAACGACCGAAGATGACGGCTACCTGATTGGCTACGTCTATGACGAAACCGAGGATGTCTCTCAGCTCATCATCCTCGATGCCGCCAATATTGAAGCCGACCCGATGGCCACCGTGAAGCTCCCCCGGCGTGTGCCGTTTGGCTTCCACGGCAGCTGGGTCGCCGACTCCTAGGATCGCCAGACAATGACACAGTCGCTCATACCCGAAGAGACCCGAGCCAGGGTCGGGCAGCTATTGAACGAGCCCGTGACCGTGGTGATAGATCGGCGTGAGGCACAGCGCTACGCCCTCGCCGTCGGCGACGCCAATCCCGCTTACTTCGACGAGGACGCTGCCGCCGCCGCCGGCCATCGCACGCTCACGGTTCCACCGACATTTGTGACCCACGCCATCGTGGCCCCCCGCTCGAACGGCGATCTTCGCGAAGACGGTCTGTGGCAGGACGGCAATCGGGTTCAGCTCAAGGTTGAGCGGATCATGTTCGGCGGCGAAGAGTGGGACTTTGTTGAGCCCGTATACGTCGGCGACGAGATCACTGCTGAGAACCGGCTGATCGACGTCGACCAGAAGGAGGGCTCGAAGGGCCCGTTCGTCAGAGTGGTTCGGGAGACGACTTTCACCAACCAGGACGGTGATGTGGTTGCCAGATCACGACAGATCGGAATCGCCCGATGAGCAGCCCTCGCAACAGCCAATCTGAGCCTGGGCACCGAGGATCACCGCTGCGGGTCGGCGACGTGGCGGTTGGTGACGAACTCCCGGTGATGAGCAAGAACGCATCTCGGACCCAGCTGTTCCTCTACAGCGCAGCCAGCTTTAACCCTCACCGCATTCACTACGACCGCCACTACGCCGAGTTCGAGGGCCACGAAGACATCCTCGTTCACGGCCCCCTACAGGGTTCATGGCTCACTCAGTATCTGACCGACTGGATCGGACCCCTCGGCAGACTCCGCAATGTGAGTTGGCAAAACCGGGCAAGCGCGTTTCCCGAACAGGACCTGGAGTTCAGGGGTCGGGTGACAGCGGTGGAGGCCGAAAGTGGTGTGGTCGAATTGGAAGTGTGGGAACAGACAGCCGACGGTCGGGTTCTGATGCCCGGTACCGCCGTCGTCGTCCTCCCGACCTGAGTTCGGCCGATGATCAGGTCAACAGCATTTGGGCCTGATCCCGAAGTTCTGGCTTCTGCACTTTGCCTGACGCCGTCATCGGCATCTCGTCGACCAACCAGACATGGCGGGGCACCTTGTAGTTGGCCATCCTCTCCCGACACCACGAGATGATCTCGGCCGCGTCGGCCTCAGCCTCCGGGGTCGGGATTACGAACGCTGCACCCACTTCACCCATCCGCTCGTCCGCCACTCCGACCACGGCAACAAGGCCAACATGCGGATGCTCAATCATCGCCCGTTCGATCTCGGCCGGGTAGGCGTTGAAGCCGCCCATGATGAACATGTCCTTCTTGCGATCGGTGATGTCGATGTTTCCGTCGGCGTCCATGACTGCGATATCGCCGGTGTGGAGCCAACCGTCGGATGTGATGGTCTCCGCCGTCTGCTCCGGCGCATCGAGGTAGCCGGGAGTGACCTGGTAGCCCCGGACAAGGAGTTCGCCCTCGGTACCCGGCGGCACATCGTTGAGGTCATCATCGACCACCCGAAGTTCAACGTCGGGGATGGCCCGGCCCGACGTCGACGCAACCAGTTCCGGCGGATCATCGGGCCGGCACAGCGAAGCCAGACCGGAGGTCTCGGTCATTCCATAAGCCGTGATCACGGTCTCGAAGCCGAGTCGGTCGCGCATGGCGTTGACCATCTCGACCGGGATGGTTGCCGCCCCTGTCACGCACGATCTGAGTGAGCTGAGATCGTAGGAGTCGAGGTCGGCGTGATTGAGCAACGATTGAAAAAGGGCCGGTGGACCGGGGAAGACCGACACCTTCTCCCGTTGAATGAGTTCGAGGACCGCGGCGGGCTCGAACACGGCGACCGGGATGTTTGTCGCTCCCCGAATGAGCGAAAGGATGACGCCGCAGTTGTAGCCAAAGGCGTGGAAGTACGGATTCACCAGTAAGTAGGGGTCACCCCGGCGAACGCCGATGGATGCCGCCATCGACTCGAAGGCCCGAATGATCGCGCTGCCTTTGACCTGCACACCTTTCGGCAGTCCTGTCGTACCTGAGGTGAACATGATGACGGTGATGTCGTCGATTGCGACCGACGCGGATCGACGCTCAATCTCAGCCTGATGTGTGTCGGGCTCGCCTTTGACCATGAACGCGTCGAAGCTGGTGACTAACGCAGTGCCCGAAGCCGTTTCCGGAGTCGCAGCGATGCCGGTGAAGTTGACAATCTGGGTCAGATCCGGCAGATCCTCATTGGAGAGGGCGACCACGTAGTCCGTGTCGAGAAAGCCGTTGGCCACGAAGAGCAGGCGGACACCGGCCTTGCGGAGGACGTAGGCCGCCTCCGGGCCCTTGAAGCGGGTATTCACCGGAACCAGGATCGCCCCCGCGCGGGATACGGCCAGTGCCGCAACGATCCACTCCCATCGATTAGGAGCCCACACCGACACCGCATCTCCGGGTTGGATCCCGGATCCGACCATGGCCCTGGCGGCCTGGTCGATCCGCCTGCCGAGTTCGCGGTAGGTGAAACGGGTATCGCCATCGATCACGGCGGTCGTATCGGCGTGGTGGTCTACCGACCAGCCGATTAGCTCGGGAATCGTCGCAGCATCGGTATCCATACCGACGTGAACCTAGTTGTAGGTGACCACCGCGATCGAGGTGGCGATCAGTCGTGCTGCCCGATCAGGGGCCGACGACCGGATCTGGCACGTTGTCCGGAATGGCGTTGGCGTTGCTTGCCATCTTATTGATGAGGATCAGTCCGCCCGCGGCGGCGATTGCCACCAGGCCTGCGGTCAGCACCGCAGTCTCGGTGGATACCGCACCCGACTCGTCGCGGGTCCGGCGACCGAGCTTGGTCAGGTGATACTCAACCACAAATTCCATGCGGTCGTAGAATGGCTTAATCATGAGGCACTCCCCTTGTTTGCATATGGTTCTGGCCCATCCGCGGCGTCTCTGGTCATTGCCATAGTGATGCCACCATCGCCCTGCCCTCACATCCACGCACATTGCTGCAGGTGATTGTAGGCACAATTGCTCGATAGATGACGGTCGGGCTTGGTCTCGTACTCGATTAGTCGTTGGCAAACCCGAAAATGTTCCACCGTTCTGCAACTTTTTTCCCGAGGCGGCTTCTCTCCTCCACTGGCCGACGCGTCCGCGATCCGGATGTCGATCGACGAACACTACGGTGAACGGATGCGCCGCAACGCCGCCATAGCCGTGATCCTGGCTGTCGCAGTTGCCTCGTGTAGTACCGAGGCGGGAATCGACCCGTCGACCACAACATCGGAATCGACGGCCCTCGGAGCCGACGATGCTGCGGCCACGACGTCGACGTCGGTCGCGTCGACCGAGCAAACCGACGCGACGCCCGAGACTCCGCCGTGTTGGGTCGACGAACCATCGAGCAGCCCCGTGGTCGGAGCCGAAACGGTGAGTGTTGGTGCCGGCTTCGAGAGCGTGATTCCCCGCGTCAACTATGACGACACCGTCGTCGCCACCGACACCATCGTTTATGAGGCAAACAACACCGACATGCGGGGTTCCCGCGTCGGGGATCGCTATGAAGTCACCGGTTTCGAGGTGGCTGCAAGGTGGCGGGATACCGCAGCCACCGTCGACCGAGTCCTCGTGCTTCGAGACTCACTGTTTTCGCAGCCCGACCATGCGTTTCTTCAGCCCGATGTTTGTTCGTTGATGCTTGCGCCAAACTGGATCACGGTCGCAGCCCACCACCCGGACCCGATAGCCCCGACCACTCCCGACCTCGAAGACGACGCAGCCTGGGCCGCACTGGCCGATGCACCGAGCAGCGTGTTCGGGTCGTTCCCCGCCAGCAGCCGGATGCATGAACTGGCGACCTCGCCGCTCAGCGGCCCGGACCGCCTCCTGACTCGCCAGGCGCGAACGAGCCTCATCACACTGACGACCTTCGCCGATGCGTTGCTGGCCAAGCGGGCCGAGGGCACCGATGCCGTGCTGCAGGAGGGAGCGGCCATCATCAGCGAGGGCGATCTTCGTTACTTCGGCGCCGAACTCCGGCGCGACTCGTTCATCCCGATCCTCGTGGCCAACCCGGGCGAAGCCGAGCTTGCCGAGGGCAAGGGAGCTGCCGTGGCCGGGCTCGACGTTGCCACCTCGGAGCTTGACGCGTTGATGGTGTCGATCCTGCGGCGTCGGTTGGGCGACGGAGACGTGGCCATCGAACGCTACGACCTGTCGAGCGAACACGACCGGCTGCGGGCTATCGCCATGGTTGAAGCCCTCATTCCGGCCAACGAATCGACCGGACCAACCGTCTGGTTGTGGGTCAACGGCCGGCTGGACCCCGATCGTAAGCTCCGAGGTGAGGGCCCGCTCGATTACATGGACGAGTTCACCGCACTCCTCGACGCAGCCGACGTGGCCCGATCCCGCCTCCGCTATGTTGCCAAGCCGGTTGTCGACCTTCCAGCCGCGGGTCGCCGGGCCGTGCTGGAAGAGGCGGTGCTGGTTGGCGAGGAGTTCGACCTCCCCGTCTCGATCACCCTTGATTCCCTTGGCCTCCAAACGGTACTCAACGGCTGATCCTCGGCGGCCGACGCCCCGCCGGGTCGCCACAAAAGACCACCCCGCGTCCATGGGTGGCCACTACGTTTGGTTTGCCCGTCGTCAACGAGCTGAGGTTGGAATGCCTGGTCGGTCGAACCCGAAGCCGAATGGATCAGCCGTGCTCGTCACCGGCGTCGGCCGACGGATCGGGATTGGGTGGGCGATAGCGCAGCGGTTGGTGGCCGAGGGTCATCGGGTGGCGACCGCCGGATGGCGTCGGTATGACGATCGGATGCCCTGGGGTGCCGACGCGGAGGCTTGGCCCGGCGGCGCGATCTTCGAGGTTGACTTCCAAGATCCCGAGACCACCGCCGAGCTTGTGCCCCGAGTGGCAAACAAGGTCGGCCCGATCAACGGGCTGGTGCTCTGCCATTGCGAGTCGGTCGACAGTGATATCCGCACGACGACGGTCGAGGCCTTCGACCGGCACATGGCCGTCAACGCCCGGGCAACCTGGCAGCTCATCAAGTCCTTCGCTGAGCAGTTTCCGGGACCGAAAGGGTCGGGCCGGATCGTTTCCATCACCAGCGATCACACCGTCGACAACATGCCATACGGCGCAAGCAAAGGGGCCATGGACCGAATCGTCATCGCCGCCGCGTCCGAGCTTGCCGAGCTCGGTGTGACGGCAAACGTCGTCAATCCCGGCGGTACCGACACCGGCTGGATGTCAGCCGAGGTTGAGCACCAGGTGCTCCAGGGAAACCTGCAGCCCCGGGTGGGTCTGCCTTCCGACGTCGCCAACCTAGTGAGCTTTCTCTGCTCGGCCGAGGGCCAGTGGATCAACGGTCAGCTGCTCTACTCAAACGGCGGACTTCGAGGCTGACGCTCCGCCCGGTCAGCAGATGCGCTTGTGGCATCATTGACGTCGAACGAATGTAGGACAGGAGTTTGCAGGAATTTGCCCTTGTTGGGGTGCCTGTGCGTGACAGCACCGTCTCTGAGAGACTCTTACCATGACCGATGCACCTATTCTCCCCGGCAAACTTGGTGACCCGAACATGCTGATCAAGACCGATCCGAGGGCCGATCCGCGGATGGTCGCGGCAATGGCTCCGCTTGGTATTGACGGAGCACCCGAACCCGCTCCTGTCGACGTCAACTCACCAACCGATGCGCTGCTCGAGTACGCGATGCTGGCCGAAGAGGGTTTTGCTGCGCTCGGAGATGTGTTGAGCGCAAACGCAACCCCCATCACCAACGTTGATCGTCGCACCGAGATGATCAAAGGCGTCGACGGCAACGACATCAGCCTCTATATCCATACGCCCTCTGACGTCGAAGGTCCCGTACCCGCCATCGTCCATACCCACGGTGGTGGCATGGCCATCCTGGAAGCATCGAACGCCGGGTACATTCGCTGGCGCGATGAGCTGGCGTCTACCGGCTTGGTAGTGGTCGGCGTGGAGTTCCGCAACGCCGCGGGCAAGCTCGGGCCGCACCCGTTTCCGGCAGGCCTCAACGATTGCTATAGCGGCCTTCAGTGGACGCATGAAAACCGTGATGCCCTCGGGATCTCGAAGATCGTCATCTCCGGCGAGTCCGGCGGTGGCAACCTTGCGTTGGCGACCACCCTCAAGGCCAGCGCCGAAGGACAGCTCGGTGCCATCGATGGCGTGTACGCCCAGTGTCCCTATATCTCCGGGCTCTATGCCGACAAGAATCCGGCGCTGCCGTCGCTCTACGAAAACGACGACTACTTCCTCAACTGTTCCATGATGGGCTCGATGGTCCGTATGTACAGCCCGGACGGTGCCGACGACACCAACCCGCTGGCGTGGCCATACCACGCCTCGGTCGACGATCTGCAGGGCCTGCCCCCACATGTCGTATCGGTGAACCAGCTCGACCCGCTCCGTGATGAGGGACTCGCCTACTTCCAGAAGCTCCTTGCGGCCGGTGTTTCGGCGTCGAGCCGCACGGTCAACGGCACCTGCCACGCCGGCGACTGCCTGTTCCGTGACGCCATGCCAGAGGTCTACCTCAGCACCGTCCGCGACATCAACGCTTTCGCAAACAGCCTGTAGTCGGGCCGATCCCTGACCAGCTTTCTCCTTGGCGTCTCCCGCTCATGATTGAACCCGGGTCCTTCCTGGCCAGCGGCCGGGCCGCCGACGTGTTCGATCAGGGCGACGGCAGCGTATTGCGCCGCTATCGCACCGATCACGACACCGAGGTAGAGGCCCGGCTGATGCGGTGGCTCCGCGAAGTGGGCTATCCGGTGCCAGCTATACGCCACGCTGCCGGAGGCGATCTGGTAATGGATCGGATCTCGGGTCCGACGATGATCGAGGACCTGGAGAAGCGGCCCCGGCTTCTCGGCCGCCACATAAAGACCTTGGCCGGTTTGCAGGAGCGACTAAATGCGCTCGACGCGCCAGAATGGGTCGGCGTCGATGAACGTATTGCCGACGGGCCGTCGGTGTTGCACCTCGACCTCCATCCGATGAACGTGATCATGAGTCCGGGCGGACCGGTCGTGATCGACTGGACGAATGCCAGGAGGGGCGACGCCGACTTTGACGCCGCCCTTTCGTACCTTCTTATGGCGGCCTACGAAGTGAGCGGGCTGAAGGACATCCTGGCCAAACGGCTTGTGATCGGATTGTTCCGATGGCATCGGGGAGCCGACGCCATACGTCGCCGCTTGCCCGAAGCGGCCGAGTTCCGGCTTCAGGACCAGAACGTGACGGCAGGCGAGCGGGCCGCCATCGCACGGTTCCTAGAGCCTTAGCCAGCGGGTCAGCTCCGCGAAGTTCTAGCCGGGCGGACTCTTAGGGGTGGGGGCCGATGTAGTGAGCGGCCGGGCGGATGATCTTCTCGTCGCCGGCCTGTTCGATGGCGTGGGCGCACCAGCCAACGATGCGGGCTGCGGCAAAGGTGGGGGTATGGAGCCCTCGGGGAATGCCGCATCCTTCGATAACCACCGGTGCGTGGAGGTCGACGTTCGGTACGAGACGTTTGCCGGCTAGAAGTCGGGTCCCCGCCTCCTCAACCGCCATGGCCAGCTCATGGCGTTCGGGGGCCACAACAGCACCGTGCTCGCGCATGAGTACGAGGCGAGGATCGGGCGATCGATAGACCGAGTGTCCGAATCCGTGAAGCCGTCGGCGCTCGGCGATCTCGGTCCGCATCCAGTCTTCAGCCTCGACCGGTGTACCGATGGCATCGAGCATGTCGAGAACGCGCTCAAGGTTTGCCCCGTGACGGGGCCCGCTCAAGGAGGTAAATCCGGCCAGTACACAGGCGCCAAGATCTGCACCGCTTGAGGCGACAACTCGTGTGGCGAACGTCGAGTTGTTGAAGCCGTGATCGATCGTGAGAACGAAGTAGGCCTGTAGCGCCGCCTCGACCTCGGCCGTCGGGGCCCCGCCGGTCACCATCCGGAAGTAGTCGGCAACGAGGCTGAGTTGAGGGTCGGGTTCGACCGCTGTTCCGTGAAGGATCGAGGCGATCAGTGTCGGCAGTGTCGAGATCAGCCGTTCCGCCTCCGCTAGCTGTTGCTCGGGTTTGGTCGAGGGTAAAGGCTCGCACGCAATCGCCATGCCGAGCGCGCTTAGTCCCGTCCGAAGATCAAGATTCGGTACGAGTTCGGCCACCTCGGGCGGTAGCGAACGGTCTCCTTCAATGGGATCTGGCGAGCCGTGCAACACGAGGCCGGCGACCGACTCGAATGTCGACGATCGCGCCAGCTCGGGCGCAGACTGTCCCCGGTAGTGGAAGTAGCCTTCGTCGCCGAGAACATCTCCTATTTCGGTCATGGCAACGGCCACTCCGGCCAGTCCTGGAGGTACGTCAATCAACTCAGCCATGGGGCCAACACTATTCGGCCTGGTTGGCTTGCTCTAGCGGTGCAGCTAATCCCCGGCGGCGACGAGCGCTCCGATGGCCTCATTGATCGGCGTCGGGATCCCGTGTTTGTGCCCAAACCGAACGACAGCGCCATAAAGAGCATCGTGTTCAGTCGGCCGACCGTGGGCACGATCTTGCCGCATCGAGGTGTTCCCGTCGCCGGCTTTGGCGAACCCGTCGAGCGTCGGCTCGATCGCGTCGGCCGGAAGATCGGCTCCCTCCGCTCTGGCCACAGCCCAGCATTCGTCGAGGATCGAGTGGGTGACGGTCCGAGCAGGCGGATGGCCCGACACCGAGATGGGCTTGTCGGTGAGCGCGGTCACGCCGTTGAGCGCAACGTTGATCCCCAGCTTGCGCCACCGCTCCGTAACGTAATTTGAGTCTGGCCGGATCTTGGCTCCCGAACCGGCGAACAAGTCGGCGAGCTCGTGTGCATCGTCGTCGTCGGGGAGGATGAGTCGGCCGCCGCCGAGGTTGCTGGTATGGCCGGGGGCGACGAGGGTCGCTCCGCAATACACGACGGCGGCAAGGACACGGGCACCGTTGACGTAGGGAGCCATCCGGGTTTCGGCCTCGACACCATTTTGCATGGCGACGACCTTGGTATCGGGCCCGCAAAGCCGGTTCAGCCAGCCCGCAGCGCTGTCGGTCTGGTGGGCTTTGACCCCGACCAGGACCCATTCGGCCGGGCCGTCGACGTCGTCGGGGTCGGTGATCACGGTGGCCGGTGCTTCGGTCGGGGCCTTGTCGGACACGACGACGTAGCGGGTGAAGGGTCTCCGGGCACAGGCCACAATGTCGCGGCCGGTCGATGCGAGGTGGCCAGCGAAGAACGTGCCAACCCCGCCGGGACCAACAATGGCGATGCCGGTCATGCTTCTGCTCCCGTCGTGGTTGCCATGTAGTGGTTAAAGCGGTTTGGGCCTAGAACATGAGAATATTTGACGCCACGATCGCAGGCCCGACCTGTAGTGAGAAGTGGCTGACAGTTTCCTACCAGACCCCGGCTTTGAGCCAGTTCAACGCCGAGGTCGACCCCCGAACCGCTACCGGCTTGCGAGTTGGACACACGCCATGCGGCGCTCCGAGCGCAGGTCTTGAGATGGTTAGCCTACGTGGCCGCGCTCGGGCAACTCAGTGCCTGAGTTAGGCTACGTCGGGTGCCGACAGACACCGGTGGGGGATGAATGATGGATTGGGTGGTGGCATCGCCGTATTTTGAGAGCGACAATGATCAATGGATCGTCGATGCCGTAGACCCCGGTTCACACTCGTTCACACTTGTTCCGCGAATCGGCGAGGAACGGAATTGGCATCAGTCCTCAGCCCAGGCAGGGCTAAAGGAATGGGTCAACCGTTTACGACAATCGAAGAACGCACTTGCCCACAAAAACGCCGGCGTCATTACCGTGTTCCCCCAGCTGGCAGCAACGACTGGCCTACTCAAGCTGGCGAGCAGGAACGACAATCCGATGGTGTCGTGGATGTTCAACACCGAGGGGCTCAACGCTTCAGGCAAGCGTTCGGTCGCCAGGAAGGTGCTGGGTCAGGTCGATCGCTTCGTGGTCCATACCACCAGGGAGATCGATGGCTACGCCGAGAAGCTCGGCGTGTCGACCGATCGCTTCGAGTATGTTCCGTTTCAATATGGCGGCGTGGTCGAGTCGGAACGCCCCGCAGGTGAGGAAGCGCCCTACGTGTTCGCAACCGGCTCGGGCTACCGCGACTACGAGACGTTCTTCACCGCAGTCTCGAAGCTCGGACTGCGAACGCTGGTTCTGGCTTCGGATCGAGCCCTCGAGGGGCTGACGATTCCCAGCAACGTCATCATCCTCGACCAGTTGACGAGGCCCGAGATCCGGCGGCTCGTCCGTCACGCCCGGGTCAACGTGATCCCACTCACCGATCAGGCGATAACGGCTGGATTGGTAACCATCGTCGAGACCTTCCGCCACGAGCGCTCGATGGTTATCACCGAGCGGCCCGGGCTCGAAGACTACGTCTTCGACGGTCAAAACGCCCTGTGCCCCGAACTCTACGACGCCAAGTCGATGGTCGAGGCGATCGATGCCATGTGGTCCGACGACAAATTGCGGAACAAGCTTGACGCCAACGCCAAGAAGTTTGCCGATGCCAACTGCACAGACGAAGCTGTCGGCTTGAGGCTGATCCAGATCCTCGACGACCTCAGCTAGTCGCGTGGGCTTAAGCCCACTTGGTCATACCGGAGATCCTTGGCGCGTTCAGCGATTCACGGCGTCGCAGGAGCAGCAGCTTCATCATGCCCAACACGGCGATCCACCCGCCGAAGTACACGTCTTCCGACAGTGACATGAACATCTGGACCGCGAGCACGCTCACGACCCAGATGCCGAGTTCCGGCTTGGACCTTAGGGCATTCCACGCCCGACCGAAGGTGGTGAACCACAGGACGGCGAAAACGCCAAGCCCCACGATCCCTACTTGCAGGGCGAGGTCGAGTGCACCGTTGTGGGCATGCGAATTCGGGAAGCCGACCTGGCGCCAGATCTGGGCGGTCTCCGGTGACACCCCGTCGTGCCAGAAGAGTGCACCGAGCCCGTGCCCGAGGATCGGCTTGCGTTGGATGGCATCGATAGACGCCGCCCATATATAGGTGCGACCGGAAAAGGTCAGCTCTTTGCCGTAGGCGTTGGTGATGGTGGCGAGCGACATGACCGAGCCGACGACGACCACCAGAAGGCCAAGGGCCGACACCGCCGAGAAGACGGTGCTGGTGCGAAGGTCATCCTGGCTCTGGTAAATGCGGAGCCACACCCAGACCACCACGATGAGAAAGCCGGCGGAGATGCCGGTGGCCGAAGTAGAACCCAGCAGCAGGATGCTGATCAGGCCCAACGTGCCCCACTTCAATAGGAAGGACCGATCAAAGGTGAGCACCGTGCTGATGCCGAATACCAAGAACGGCGACATCTTGTTCTTGTGGCTGAAGAAGCCGTGCCAGCCGGGATAGTCGTCGAGGTAGAGGTCGGTGCTGATGTGGGTTCGACTCGTGGGGTAGAGCACCAGGGCGATGACAGTGATGCCGACGGCTAAGCGAACGGCCCAGACGAGCGCCGAGCCCAGGTCACGAAGTGGGAGCAGCCCGGCGGCCAGGATCACCGCCACCACGGCCGGCATGACTCCCCGCACCACGACGCCGGTCGCCACCGAATCGATGGTCCAGGCCACCGAGGTGATTGCGATCACCGTGATGGCCATCACCGACAACGACACCGGGTACTGCATGATCAGCACCTTGGGAGCGAGGAAGAACGCACCTAGCACCGGCAACAGCGTCAGGAGTCCGATGGCGGGCGGGAGGAAGAAGGTTGCCAGCGCACCGAACGACCAGACGAGGCCGAGTACCACCGACACCTGACAGGCCGAGGTGCCGACCGGGCCCATTCGATGCCCCTGCGGGTCGAAGGATCTGAGCTTGGCCCGATCTTCCATCTCCAACATTGAACTAACTGTACCGCGTCGGTTCGGTGCCAGGCCCGGGGGGTCAGGTCGCGGCCTGCGTTGGAGATACGGGAGCGACGAGGTCGTTGAGGAGAAGCTCCAGCCGGGAGAGGAACTTCGTTGTCGAATAATGCTCGACCAGGTGAAGGCGAGCCCGTCGGGACCGGTCCTCGGCTTCGTCGGTTTCGGTGAGGACCACCTTGATGGCTTGGCGGAGCTCGCTCACCGACTGGGTACGCACCCCCACGACCAGGTCGGCTTCGATCAGCTGACTGATGATCCCTGGTGATTCGCTGATGATGACGGGACACTCACAGGCAATCGCCTCGAACATCGCCGTCAGGCCTGCTGAGAAGCGGTTTTCCAGGAGCGGGACCACCATCACGTCGGCGCTTTGGTAGAGGGCGCGTAACTCGTCGAACTCGAAGTGCCGGAACGCCATGTTTCTGGGAACGGGGTTGGGCATCGTGTAGCGGGTCTTGCTTGAGAAGTTGGGAGAGACGAAGCAGACCTCACCGTCGAGGTCCATCGGCGCCAAGGCCTCCCCGAGTGTGTAATAGTCACGCTGCTCGGTTCCGCAGCCGGCCACGAGGGGACGCCCCGTGTTTTTGGAGGCCGACACCGTTTCGGCTGCTGGTCGAAAGAAGTCGCAGTCGGTCGTGTAGTGCAGGGTGGAAACGGCGCTGGCTCGTCGCCCGAACGACCGCTTCACACCCTCGGCCTGTTCGTCGAGCGTCACCAGGACGAGCAGCTGGTCGAGTAGAAGAGCCAAGATCCAGCCCATGAATCTTGTTCGGGTCCGGCTTGGGTCGATGAAGCTGACGGCGAATGACACCTTGCGCCTCCGCAGGATGCACATCAAAGCCAGCGGCACTCCGCTGTCGCAGCCGGTGGTGAACACGCCGTCGCCGTCGTTGAGCTTGCCAAAGGTGCGGCGAGCCATCTCCCAGTGGTGCGGGAGCCCGTAGACCGTGGAGAACAGCCGATCGATTCTGGTCGCTCGCTCTGGTTCGGGCACGTGCAGCTCGGCACCGAGCTTGTCAGCCAACACAAGCAGCAGGTGGCGCGGCATTCGGTCGGCTTCGCTCTCGGAGCGGAACCTCTCGAAATCAACCGGGCTAGTGGCCAAAATATGCCACATGATGTGATTCGTCCCCCACTTCGTCACATGTGCATGTGTTTTGCAAGTCGCCCAAAACGGTTCGCAGGTTCATGGTAGGGGGGTGGCGTGTTGCTTTTTGCGCGGGTGATTGGGTATTGGCACTCACCGCCCGCCCGTCCCGTTGCACCTGGCGACTTCGTAAACTGCCGGGTGGGTCAAGCCAAAGGCAACGAAACATCGGTCTGTGTGTACGTCTGCACGTATCGACGCAATGAGGCTCTTGCCCGCATGCTCGATTCTCTCGAGGTGGCATCGAACCAGGCTGCCGGGCAGACCCGGCTGGGTGTGGTTGTCGTCGACGACAACGCCGACGGATCGGCCAAGGCTGTTGTCGATGACTCGGCTCACACCTTTCCCCTCGGGCTGCACTATCGCCATACCGGGTCGGGCAACATCGCAACCGCCCGTAACGCCGGCCTCGAAGCGTCGATGGAGATCGCCGACTGGGTTGCCATGGTCGACGATGACCAGATCGTGGTGCCCGAGTGGTTGAACGAGTTGATGCGCGTCCAGGAGGAGCAGGGGGCCGACGCGGTGACCGCCCCGGTCTACGCCCGCTTTGCCGAGGATTCGCCTCGGTGGATTCTCGACCAGCCGTTCGCCGATCTGTGGTGTACCCCAGAGAAGCCCGACGGCGCTCCGGTTAGCGATCTACAGACGGCCAACTCGGTGATAAGCACCGCTTTCCTCAAGGAGCACCCGGAGGTCCGGTTCTCAACCGATCTCGGTCTGACCGGGGGCGAAGACATGGTGTTCTACCGGGCTGCCCTCGACGCCGGACTCAAGGCTCACTACAGCCATAACGCCATCAACTGGGAGCTCGAACCGGAGGAGCGGGCCACCTACCGCTACCAGCTTTGGCGCAATATTTGGCACGGCAACACCGAAGCGGTTACTGGCCTCCGCGCCGGTCGCGACAGCCGGATTCGGTTGTTGGCGCGGGCCGCCAAGCGGGGGGCAATCGCGCTGTCGCATCCGGCCCGTCAGCTTGGTCAGCGCAATCGGCCCGAATTGCGGTATGCCCTTGCTTACTCGCTGCAATCGGTTGGTTTGGTCCTCGGCGCGGTGGGTGTGGAACTCAAGCACGGCTAGGCAAGAAGCGGGTTCCCACGCGCAGTGTTGACCGCACGTGGTCGTCTCCGCTGGTTTGCGACCAAGCTGTGACAAGGAAAACGCTGAGCGATCATCATCCGGCTGGGGCGGGCCCCGTCGAGACGAGTACGGTGTGCTTAGGCGCGTTCGATCGGGTGGGCACCGTCGCTGCAGGTCGGTAATCAGGCTCATTCTTAGGTTCGTTTAGAAGGTCTCGACATGCTCATAGCTTTTATTGTTGTTGCGCTACTGACCGTTGGACTCGTCATCACGCTGGTGATGGCCCGTTCGTCGGCTGCCGAGTTTCGGTCGCAGTCCGAGACGAGGGAGACGGCGCTTGTGGCCGAGCGCGACAAGCTAACCCTCAGCAACGCAGAACTGGGACGCGAGCTGACGGCTACCAGGACTGAGATCAGCCAGCTCAACACCGAGGCTGGAAGGCGAAACGCAACGATCCAGACTCTGCAGGCTGAGATCGAGAGCGCGCAATCGTTGGTGGCCGAGCAGAAGACCCGGATCGAAGGTCAGTCGGCGGAGATCGCTGCTCTCGTGTCCGACAACAACGCCCTGCACGAGCGGGTCGAGGCAGCGGATGCAGCCCAGGCCGAAGCCGAGGCTGCGGCCGAGGCGGCCGAGGCTCGCAATGCCGGTGTGGTGATCGGTGATGTTGCCAGCCCCGACGGCAGCCAGCCGGCTGCATTGTGGGATCTGGAAGTGGCCAGAAGTGAACGCACGTGGCGCACCAGCGTGGCCGTTGACCCCCTCGCCCCACAGGGCCCGTTTGAGACGGCGGACGACCCCGTACGGCTGGCGGTCGAGATCGAGGCGGCGGCGTTGAGGGAAAATGTCGGGGCCTTCATCACGATCGATTGGCGGGCCGCCAAGATCGAGGACCCGGCCCGTCGTCATCTGATCGTGCGCGTGGCGCAGGAGATGCTTGAGGCCGCAGCCCGCAACCCCGAGCCGCTACGGCTTGTTGCCACAGGCGATGCCGAGGTCAATTTGAAGCTCGAGCCGGCCGACGACGAGAGCAGCGTGATCAACCTTCAGGCCCCGGCCCTGGCCGACGACCTGATCGAGGTCGACAACGACTCAGGGCTCAGCGTTACCGTCAAGGCGGAATAGTTAGTCGCCAAGGCTGAGTGACCCGACCGGCCCCGGCGAACCGATCGGGCCCTCCCTCGCCTCAGCCGAGGCTCGCTCGGCTGCCGGTTTGGCTCACTGATTGGTCGTCGGGATTCAAGACGCTCTGGCGGTAGCTCTCGGCAATATTGTGGGCGTAGTAGAAGAAGATGCCCATCAACTCACTGGTTGACATCTCCTGCTCGGCTGCCGCCTCCAGCGCCATTTCCAGGAAGTCGTGCACCGTCGGGTTTTCCGAACCACCGGCTGGCGCGTCATTGGTTGACGTGTCACTGGTTGACATGTCACTGCCTTCGGCGGCTCCGTTGGTCTCCACGGGAGTTGTGTGTACCTGACTGGCTGGCATGGTTTGTTCCTTTCCTTCGTTAGTTGAACGGCGCGATCGGGAATGGGTTCGACTTGCCTAGGTCACCCTTGGTCGGGATCGTCCAGTTGATGTTTCCGAAGTTCTCCTGGGTTGGATCGCCGAGCACCGTGGTGTTGAGCCTCGGCGGCCACAACAGGTAGTTGCGGAAGTGGTAGGTGACCACCCCGTCGGAGCGCTTGGCCCTCGGATAGCTGGTGCCGTGGACCCGTCCGTAGTGATTGGGTGCACCGAACGACATCTGTCCGTCGAGCTGCTTGTTCGACACGTCGGGGAAACCAGAGGTCTCTCCCGTCGAGTCGAACAGTTGGATACCTGTGTCGGCGTCCATGTCATGGCGCTCGTTGATCTCTGAGCTCCCTGGGTTCGGGCAGAGATCACAGAGGAACGCCTCGGGCACACCGTCGGACGGTCGGAAGTCGGTTGGTACCTCCGACTGGTAGTGAAGGGTCACCGTCTTCTCCCGTTTGCCAAAGTTGAGGTTGTAGTTGCCCCAGAAGAAGTCGGTGTTGCGAGGCCAGAATCCAATCGGCCACCGCGGTCGGGCCGCGGGTCGAGCCGGAATGTCGGTGCCGGGGATGACGAGGCCGGGTCCGGCCGCGGTCCGGATGTCGGTCACGGCATCGATGCTCGGGTGCAGGTCGAGCAGCGACGCATCGTCGACGTCGAGGTCGACGATGTGCGCCACCCGTCGCCACCATTGACCCCACTTCGGACCGCCGCCTTGAGGATTGGTTGTCGTCTTTCCGCCGTACTGGCCCCGCTTCGCAGCACCCGAGGCGGTTGTGCCGCTCAGGGCCGGAATCGGATCGTCCGGGGTTGAGAAGTAACGCTCGCCCCGCGAAACGGCCTGGAGATCGGGGAGCACGTCCATCGCCTGGACAACACCGCCCCAGAAGCCACCGTCGCGAACCTTGCCCGGCCATTCGGGGCTTGCCGCTGTTCCCTTGGTCTTGATGCCGTTTACCTCAACACCACCGGTGTAGTTCGGATGGAACTTCCCGGCTCTGAAGATCACCGTGTAAGCCGTGTCGGGGGCGAGCAAGGTTGGAGCAAAACGGGCGAAGCCGCTCACGTTGCCGGCCGCGTCGAAGGCCACGGCGTAGCGAGGTGAGAACAGGCTGTATTCGTTGTCGGCATCGGGGCTGCCAGGGAACTGGTATGGATAGCCGAACACCTCCAGGCCGTCGGCCGCCGGATCATCGAAGTCGAGCCCCCAGACCCGACGCATCCAATTGATGGCCGACCACATGTCGTCGCGAATGGTCTCGTTCGATTGGCCGAGGATGTCGCGCGACCAGAACTCAGCCGATCGCTTCTCGCTTTCGTTGCCCCCGACGCCACTGGGAACAGGGCCGAGGGGCTCGCCGGTGTCGCCAGCTATCGGTGGTGCGGCGATGCCACGAAGCGAGTAGTGCTCGAACAGACCACTCGTGTTCGAGAGCTGTCCGTTTGGAAAGTTGGGTGATTCGGGATCGATGCCTTGAACCCCTTCGGCCATGTAGCCCATGGCGAAGTCGTAGCCTCCGAAGGGTGTCTCCGGGAGCTTGGTCCACCCGCCGCGATAGTCGGGGAAACGACCGATGTTCGCCGCCTGACGGGGTTCGAGACCGGGGAAGTTGCCATCTCGACCTCCTCTACCGCGTCGGGCCAGGGCCTCTTCGGGATCTAGAAGTCCTGGCGAGATGGATGCGGTTGCCAACGTGGCGGCTCCTGCCCCGGCAGTACCGAGGAATGAACGTCGGCTCATAGCAGAGGTGGTGGTTTCGCCGTCTTGGGCGGTGTCGCTGTTGTGCGGCTCCGTCCCGTGTTCGTCTTGTGGCTCGGTGAAGGCCGGTTCGTGGTCTTCGTTGATGCTGGTTTGGTCATTCATAGGTACGTTGCTCCTTGCCACCCGTCGTCGAGCTCGTCGACGCCTCGGGCCGGCATTGTCTGGATTCGCTGGCGGACGAGCTGCAATCCCCCTTTTGGTGCAGCTCACTGGTTTTTGTACGCGTTGAACCGAAGCGCTCTCAATCGAAGGGTGCGATCAGGCGCGACCAGTAAAGCCATCGATGCGTGCCCGATGTAGTCCCCCTATTGGCCGAACGTTCCCCCGTCGGCCCATTTTGAAGCGAGTGGTTCAAAATGCTGGTTTAGCGTCGTAACAGTCCCATCAACTTCCGCTATTCCCCCAATGCAGAAGAAGACCAGGATTTCTAGGGACACCTTGATTGATTTATGGCCGCTTCACGGTTCGGGGCCGACCCTTGACCAGGCAGTATATATGTGTCATATATATATGCTATGAGTATTGCTATGAACTGGCACGGTCATGAGAAGCCGATCGACGTGGACGGGCTTGTAGCCCAGATCGACGGAGCCGTTGGTGGTGGGGCCGTCGCCGTGGCGATGACGGATTTGGATCGATTCAGGGAGCTCAACGAGACGAAGGGACGCGAAGCAGGCGATCACGTCCTACAGGTCTGGGTTGAGACCTTGACTAGTTCGCTGCCTACCGACGCGATCGTCGGCCGGCTCGGGGGTGACGAGTTCGGCATCGCTCTCCCAAACGCGTCGGCCGAGAACGCGCTGATTCAATTGGAGGAGATCCGCTCCCACCTGGCCGAGCATCCGGTTGACGGTTGGACGATCAGCGCCACCTTCGGTGTTGCTTCACGGCCACCGCACGCCACAGAAACTTTGGATCTTCTTCGTTGTGCCAATGAAGCGCTTGCCCGCGGAAAGCGGGAGGGCGGTGGTCGGGTCGCCATCTACGTCGAGGAGAAGATGGTGCTCAAGAGCAACTACTACTCCCGGGCATCGTTGGATCGCATAGCGAAGCTGGCCGGCCGTCTCAACCGTACAGAAGCCTCGCTGTTGCGCGAAGCTCTCGACGACCTTTTCCAGAAACTCCGCTGACAGCGCGTGCTAGACGAGTGAGCTGACAACGAAGACGATGATCCCAACGGCCAGAAGGGCGATGGCTACAGCCGCAAGGCCGTCGCGGCCTGCTGACCTTTGGGTGGTCGGTTGCTGCTCGGCCTCTTGATTCATCTTGCTTGTCCTCTACGCCTCAATCGGATGCGGAGCTTGGTTTGTCGCCCAGCTCCTGCTGGATGGCTTCGATCGTCTCGGTCTCGGAGTCGCTGACCCTCTCACCGCCGATGCCGAGGAAGCCGCCTTCCTTGGCGGCCTTGGCCACCGCATCGGCAACGCCTACGACCCATTCCTTGTATTGAGCGGCTTCGTTGCCGTCGACCTTGGCCGCCAACACCTCACGGGCTGCACCTACCTGGGTGATCACGTAGGACTTCATGTCCTCGGCCGAGGTGATACCGGCCGCTTTCAACCGTTCGAGCTGGGCCGACTGAAGGCTCTTGGCCCGCTCCATTGCCTCGCCAACGTCGTCGAGGTCTGGCAGGATCGAGTTGATCAGAGAGTTCTCTGGGAAGGTCCGTCTTGCTTCGGCCGCGGAGCGGGCGTTGGCCATCATCTCCTTCACCGTGCCGATCGGCCCGCTCTTGGCCGAAAACGCAACGGCCGAGCCGATCAGGCTTGGAAGCATCGTGAGGGTCAGCTTCTCGTCTTCGGTGAGATCGTCATTTTGCTCCGGTTCGGTGGGCTCGGGCTTGGTCGTGTCGCTCATGGGTTCCTCCATTGGGAGAGATTACTGGCAAGGAGAAGACGCCCAGCATCGATCGCTGGTCGCGATGAATCAGCTGGGGGGAGGCATGGGTGGCTCTGTCTCGCCCGTCTGGAGGGCATCGATGACCTCAGGGGCAGCCTTGCCGTTATCCGGGACCGACGGAACGACGTCTTCTCGCAGGGAGCCGAGGATGTCCACCCCCGTTGCCGTCTCCATCTGCTCGGCGAGATTGATGACCGCCGCTGGCAGCTGCCCGAGAACCCCCGGGATGCCGGAGCCCTGGCCGCCACTGTCGATGATGGAGATCCGATCGATATCGACCCCTTCGACGGTCGAGGCGATGCGATCGACCAGCTCGGGCAGCATGTTGAGCACAAAGACGCGCTGGGCGTCGTCGCCCGCCTCCTTGTATTGAGCGGCGAGTCGCTCAAGGACTTCGACCTGGGCTTTACCGTCTTCGATGATGGTTGCTGCTTCGGCTTGGGCCGCCAATTGGCTGGCTTCGAGCTGCGCCCGGGCCGGCGCAACGACGTCGGCTTCGAGCCGTCTGCGTTCAAGCTCGATTCGTTCCTGTTCCAGGGCCTGTTCGGCAATAACTCTGGCCTTGTCGCCGGCCACCTTGGCCTCGGCCTCCTTGGCAGCGGCGACACCTTCAAGCTCGGCGGTACGGACCCGCAGGGCGTTCTGCTCCTCGACGATCTGGAGGTCGGCGTTGGCACTGGCGATCTCCGCCCGCTGGCGGCTCGTCGACTCAGCCTCCTCCGATTCCGCCGACCGCTCGGCCTCGGCTACACGGGCCGACATGAGCACTTCGGCCGTTCGCCGTCGTCCGACCGATTCCAGGTAGCCGACCTCGTCGGTGACGTTCTGGATCTTGAGGGTGTCGAGTTCCAGCCCGAGCACCTTCACGTCATCGTCGGCCTCCTCGATGAGCACCTGGCTGAACTTGAGGCGGTCTTCGTTGACCTCCTCAGGAGTGAGGGTTGCCAACACACCGCGAAGGTTTGCTTCGAGCGTCTCCTTGGCGATCTGGGCGATGGCCATCTGATCGGTCTCGAGGAAACGCTCGACGGAGTTGGCCAAGAGGGTCTCGGTACTCGACACCTTCACGTTGGCGATACCTTGCACATTTAGAGGAATGGCGCCCTTCGAAAACGCGTTTGTCACGCTTACCTCGATCGGCATGGTGTTCAGTTCGACCCACGCCACTTTTTCCAGCAGCGGGATGCGAATAGTTCGGCCACCTTTCAGCACGCGGTAGCCGACGGTCGTGCCATCAGACAGGGTGCGACTACGGCCCGAGATAATGGCGACACGGTTTGGGGGACAGATGATCAGGAGCGACTTGATCGTCGCCAGCACGGCGAAGATGGCGATGACGAGAATCACCCCGGCAATTGCAAAACCCACGATGTTCCTTTCGGGTTTGGTTTTTGAAGGCCTTCAGTCGGACGGGATTGTCCGCTAGGCCAGCTCTGGGTCGAGGTGGGCGACAAGAGCGATGCTCTCGTCGACCTCGATGATCACTATCGGGGAGCCGACACCGAGTGCGGTTGGCTCACCGGAGGTGAGCTTGGCCGTGAGGTACTGGCGCTGGCCGCCGACCTGTAGCGCGATCCGTCCTCGTTTGCCAGATTCGATCGGGACCACCACAGTGCCGGTCTTTCCGGAAAAGTCGGCATCTCGGAGGTGGCTGCTGCTGGCACCGGTCTTGACGAGCTTGAGGAGAATTCGATGGGTGAAGGCGGCGGCCAGACCAACGATGGAGGCCAAGACGAGGCTGAGCAGGGCACCGGTGCCGGTGAGGCTGGTGGCGAGTCCGGTTAGACCGAAGAACCCAGCGAAGAACGAGAAGGTACCCAGTGAGAAGTACGAGATGATGCCGCCGTCGGCGAAGTCCATCTCGCCGACGTCACTATCACCATCTCCGAAGAAAACTGCGTAAGCCACGAGCGGTAATCCGACGATGGCGGCCATTAGATAGATAGCGGTCACGGCATTCTCCCCTCGCCTCCATGCTCCCACGTTTGATTGCGACTCACATCTGCAGCCGCGAGAATTCCAGCTCCACGTCCTTGCCGCAGCCGTCGGCCGCCATAACAACTTGTTTGAGTTTTGTGTCTGTGGTTCAGAGGTGGGTCGACTCTTGAACGAGGGCCGTAACGGGGAGGTTGAATGCCCGTTCGACGCGGTTGGGGAGATCCAGTTTCAGCCAGCGAGACACGCCTAACGGCAGCGTCGACACAATGACTTCATCGAAGCTCGATCGCTCCATCACCCGTCGAATTGCAGTGAGGGCGTCTCCAAGACCTACCTCGGCGCTCAGTCTTGGCCCAAGATGGGCAAAGGCGCTCCTGAACAATTCGAGTCGTTCTTCTGCATCTCGCAGCGCAATCAAACGTTGTTTCGCAACATCTGGTAGCGCGAGATCGGCCCCACCCATCGGATCGCCAAGAACGGTTGGTCGTGGCCCCTCTGGCACGAGAATGTGGAACTCTGAGGGGCCGGTCGAGTCTCTTTCAGCAATGATCTCGTGGAGTGCTGGGCTATCCAGGGTTTGATTGGCCACGACCAGGTGGCGCCGCACGTAGACCTTTTGGTTGCCGTCAGCAGACAGACGGGACCGATCGAGTTGGAAGCTCATTTCGAGCTTCAGTCGATATAGAGCAATGCCGTCATCACCCCAGAGAATGTCGGCCTGAATAACGGTCCCGTGCCCGAGGTTGGTGACCGTCCTACTGGCTTCGGCGATGGCTGTCTGCGCTGCCCCCTGCCATGAATCCGGCGACGTGGCCACCACGCGGATGACCTTGTCGACCTGCCCGTCCGCAACGGCGTTCACCAGCCGACTCACGACTCATGTTTGAACGAGAGGCGGACCTTGCTTCGGAAGTAGGCAGCTTGTCCGTCCTCGATCACCACGTCTTGCTGGATTATCTCTGCCACCCTCAGGTCTCTCAGTGTCTTCGATGCCTCCTGAATGGCATTGCCAGCGGCCTTCTCCCACGACTCACTGCTGGTTCCGATCAACTCAACGACGTTGTACACGCTGTCCATCTTGGTTCTCCTTCAGAAGTACTTGACTTCTTACATTAGTTAGCGTTCGCTAAGTACGCAACCGCTCACAACCAGAATCGAACCACCCCGTATAATCGAACGCTAGCTAAGTAGATGCCACGAGGACCGGACCACATGCCAATGGGCAAGCGCCCGAACAGCGACACTCGAACCCGCCTCGCCGACGAAGCGCTCGGACTCTTCCTCCAGCAAGGTTTTGCTGCGACCTCGGTTCGGGAGATCGCCGCTGCTGCCAAAGTCACCATTCCCGCGCTCTACTACCATTTTGAGAGCAAGGATGGTCTGCTCGGCTCACTCGTTGAACAACTAATCAGCGACGGAGAAACGGTCATTGCCGACCTGACAATGGCAGAGGTCAACGACCCGATCCGAGCCCTGGCCGCGTACTACGACGTCGTAACACAACATCTACGCGTTTTCCGACTCGTCATGACCGACCCATCGGTCCGTTCCCATGAGGCCGCCGGACATCGGCTCGCAAACCAAGGAGATCGGTTCCTCGGCCTCCTCATCGGTGACACACCCGACCGAGCAGATCTCATCCGAGCCAACGCTGCCCTCGGCGCGATCCGACGCCCACTGAGAATCGAAGACATCGACACCGCACAAGATCGACAACAGATCCTCGCCTCCGCCAACGCAGCCTTCGATGCCAAAATCTGACGACTCCTCCCACGGCGGGTTTTGCCATGGCCCAGAAGTGGTGAGGTTGAATCATTGGCGCCGAACAAGGACTCCTTGTCAAAAAAATCGACTTGGCCAAGGTGAACCCGAGGACTTTGGACCCTGGTGCCTGACGCTCCCCCGTAGCAGTCTCGGAGCTGGCCTACCTACTGGTCGGTAGGTCAGCTCCGCAGAGAAGTGAGTGCAAATGTCCGCAGACGCCATCGTCCATCCGCCGACGAACGAGCCTCCAACCGGTTTGAAGCCAGTACTCGAGGTGATTCCTGATCATTGCTACGAGCGGTCGACCGTTCGGGGCCTGTTGCTCCTGGTTCGAGACACCACCGTCTACGGGCTCGCCGTCTGGGGCATCCTCTCGACGAACAACCCACTTTTGCTCGCACCGCTCTGGGTTGTAGCTGGATTGGCTGTCTCCGGGTTGTTCGTGTTGGGTCACGATGCGGCCCACGACTCCCTCTTCGATTCGAAGGCGCTGAATGTCGTCTTTGCCCGGTTGGCCATGTTGCCCTCACTGCACGCCACTGAGCTGTGGATCTTCGGTCACAACCGCGTCCACCATGGGCACACCCTGCGGCAGGGGATGGACTTCGTGTGGCATCCACTCACCGTGGAACAATATGAAGAGCTTGGACGCCTCGGCCGATTCCGTCACCGCATCGAGTGGGGGCCCCTTGGGTCGGGCGTGTACTACCTCCGCCAGGTGTGGTGGAACAAGATGCTCCGCTTTAAGCCCCCCAGCCGGTGGGCCGGAGCGGCACGGCGTGACCAAGCGATCGTTGGCTTGTTTGCGATCACCATGCTGGCGACGATGATCGCCACCTCCGGGTTCGGCGGTGTTTGGTCCTGGGTGAAGGTGGTCGTTGTGCCGTTCTTCCTGTTCTGTCAGACCATCGGCTGGGTGGTGTACGTGCACCACATCGCCCCCGAGATCCGGTGGTGGGGCCGACGAGAGTGGAACCGATTTCGTGGCCAGGTGGAAGGGACAACGATTCTCTGGGGCCCTCCGGGCTGGGAGCTCTTCTTCCACTGGATCATGGTGCACCTACCCCACCACGTCGACATGCGCATTCCCTGCTACCGCCTCCCAGAGGCTGCCAGAGCGATCGCTCAGGCATTTCCCGATCAGGTCGTAGAACGGCCCATACGCGTCACCGATTACCTTCGGTCGGTCCGGCTGTGCAAACTGCACGATTTTGAGACCGGAGCATGGTCGGGCTACCCAACCTCTGGCCGTCGGCCCAGCGCTTGACGGTCCAGCTCTCGACGGCCTGCTTTTGGCTGGCTGATCCCGCAAAGCAGAAAGCCCGCTCCAGCTCTGCGCTAGGGCGGGCTTTCGGTTGAGCGGAGAGGGTGGGATTTGAACCCACGGTTGGCTTGCACCAACACCTCCTTAGCAGGGAGGCACAATCGGCCGGACTCTGTCACCTCTCCAGAGAGAACCACGAGTGTAGCGGCCTCGCTGAGGCCTGGCTCGACGGTTTCTTCCCTCTGTTATCGGCACAATGGTGCCTCGTGTTGAACTTCGATGATGTTCTCGCCGCCGCCGAGCGACTGGTTGGTCAAGTGGACCACACCCCTGTCCTCACCAACAGGAGCCTGGACGCAACCGTCGGCGCCGAACTGTTCCTGAAGGCTGAGTGTTTGCAAGTCACCGGTTCGTTCAAGTTCCGGGGTGCAAGCAATGCCATCGCCAGCCTGGGTGAGAGCCGTCGCCAGGCCGGCGTGATCACCTATTCGTCCGGCAACCACGCTCAGGCTGTGGCCAAGGCGGCCCGCCTTGCTGGCACCGACGCGGTGGTGGTGATGCCTCACGACGCACCGCTGCAAAAGGTAGCTGCCACCGAGGGTGAGGGTGCCCGCATCGTTCGGTACGACCGCTACACCGAGGACCGGGCCGTGATCGCCGGGTCCATCGCCGCCGACGAGGGGCGGGCGCTCATCCCACCGTTCGATCACTACGACGTGATGGCCGGCCAGGGCACCGTCGGCCTCGAACTGTTTGACGAAGTGCCAAACCTCGACGCCGTCTTCGTGCCGGTCGGTGGGGGAGGGCTATTGGCCGGTGTCGCAACGGTGGCAAGAGCAATCCAGCCGAAGGTGGAGATCTTCGGAGTCGAGCCCGAGGCCGGTGACGATCACCGCCGGTCCCGCATCGCAGGTGAGCGGGTCGATATCGGTGTGCCGGCCACCATCGCCGATGGGCAGCAGATCTCCTCGCCCGGCGAGCTGACCTGGCCGATCACGAGTCGCCTCACGAGCCGATTCGTCACCGTCACCGATGACGAGATCACTGCAACCATGACCTTGCTGTTTGAGCGGCTGAACCTGCTTGTCGAACCAAGCGGGGCTTCGGCCCTCGCGGCCGTGATGCACGGCGACTCCGATCTGGCAGGCAAACGTGTTGCCGTGATCCTTTCCGGTGGAAACATCGGATGGCCTCGTTTCCGTGACCTGACGGGCAACTGAACGCCGGCGCCAATGAACACTCGCGTGACGCTTGGCGCCTTCGCGGGGGTCGAGGGTCAGAGGCAGATACCGTTAATCGGCTGTGACTGAACAGCCCCTCAAACGGCGCGATGATCTCCGGAATATCGCCATCATCGCCCACGTCGACCACGGCAAAACAACCCTGGTCGACGCCATGCTGCGCCAATCCGGCGCCTTCCGAACCAATGAAGTGGTGCAGGAACGCATCATGGATTCTGACGACCTGGAACGGGAGAAGGGCATCACGATCCTGGCCAAGAACACCGCCGTCCGGTGGAACGGGGTCAAGATCAACATCGTCGACACCCCCGGTCACGCCGACTTCGGTGGCGAGGTCGAGCGGGCCATCACCATGGTCGACGGCGTGTTGCTGCTGGTAGATGCCAGCGAAGGACCGTTGCCCCAAACCCGGTTCGTGCTGCGCAAGGCAATGGCCGCCAATCTGCCAGTGATCCTCGTGATCAACAAAGTAGACCGTCCCGACGCTCGCCTCAGCGAGGTTGTCGACGAGGTCTACGAACTCTTCCTCGATCTCGACGCTACCGACATCGACTTCCCCGTCGTCTACACCGTTGCCCGCGAAGGTAAATCGGCCATGGATCCCGACGAGGCACTGGCAGAGGACGCCAACCTCATCCCGCTGTTCGAACTGCTTCTCGAGACCATCCCCGCCCCGACGTATGACCCCGACCACCCGCTGCAGGCGTGGGTCACCAACCTGCAGGCGTCGCCCTATGTTGGCCGCATCGCCGTGAGCCGGGTCCGGCACGGTCACATCAAGCGGGGGAGCAACGTTGCCTGGTGCCGGGCAGACGGCACCGTGACGTCGGCCAAGGTCGGCACGCTCTACGTGACCGAAAACCTCGATCAGGTCGAGGTCGACGAGGCCGGTCCTGGCGAGATCATCGCCGTTGCCGGTATCGAAGAGGTGACCATCGGCGAGACGCTCAGCGACCTCGGCGACCCCCGTCCGCTGCCTGTTATTACCGTCGACGAGCCGACGTTGCGCATGACCATCGGCACAAACACCGCGCCGCTGGCCGGCGACGACGGCAACAAGTTGACCGCCCGCCTCATCAAGGCCCGACTCGACAAGGAACTGGTTGGCAACGTCTCCATTCGGGTCGAGCCGACCGAGCGGGCCGATACCTGGATGGTCGAGGGCAGGGGCGAGCTCCAGCTGGCCGTCCTGGTGGAGAACATGCGCCGCGAGGGCTTCGAGCTCACGGTCGGCAAGCCGCAGGTCGTGATCAAGGAGGTCGACGGCAAGCGTCACGAGCCGTTCGAGAAGCTCACGATCGACGTCCCCGAGGAGTACGTTGGCGCAGTGAGCCGCATGCTCGGCGAGCGCAAGGCTCAGATGAATGACATGGTCAACCACGGCACCGGCTGGGTCCGCCTCGACTACACAGCACCGGCTCGCGCCCTGATCGGGTTCGGCACCGAATTCCTCACCGAGACACGGGGCACCGGCCTCATGTCGCACGTCTTCGACAGCTATCAGCCATGGGCCGGCGAGCTTCGGAGCCGCAACACCGGCAGTATCGTTGCCGATCGCAGCGGTCCGGTGACCGGCTATGCCATCACCGCTCTTCAGGAACGAGCCAGCCTGATGGTGGCACCGGGCGAAGTGGTCTATGAGGGCATGGTTGTCGGCATCAACCCCCGGACCGAAGACATGGACGTCAACATCTGCCGCGAAAAGAAGATGACAAACGTGCGGGCCGCCGCATCGGACGACACGATCCGTCTCACTCCGCCCGTGATCCTCAGCCTCGAACAGGCCCTGGAGTTCATCGCCGAGGATGAGTGCGTCGAGGTGACGCCGAAGAACGTCCGCATTCGTAAGCAGGCGCTCGACGCCGGCGACCGGGCCCGACTGGTCAAGAAGGCAAAGAAGGGTTGACCGGTCGACCGGTCGACCGGGGTGAACCTACCGGTCGGACATCGTGGCGCAGAGCCTTGGTCCGTCGGCGGGCATAGAGCGGTCGACCACGAGCAGCACTAGGCTAAATGTCTGGAGTTCGGGAGAGTCGGGCCTAACCGATTGAGCGACTCGCCCGTTGTGGGGCTTTGGTGGAGCCGGATTGAGCACGATGCTTGATCCGGCTTCGCCCGTTTTCATTTGACGGTTCGGGTCGTCGGCCGGTGCGACCGTTCGGCCATAGAGTTGTGCGGTGGCCACGATCGCAGTTGTCGTCGGATTGCTCCTGGTGCTGTCGGTTCTGGCCGACCTCGTTAACACGCTGGTGTCGACCGCCACGTCTCAGAGCCGTTGGTGGCTCACCGTCATCCTGTACCGACGGACGTGGTGGTGGGTCAGGAGCATGGCGGCCAACGCACCGAACGACGCAGCCAAGGAATCGATCCTCGCCATCTATGCACCGGTTTCGGTGCTGATGCTGCTGGCCGCATGGGTCGTCCAACAGGTGATCGGCTTCGGCTTGATCTGGTGGGGGCTCGGCGGGGTCGAGGGCGCCGACGGACTGTTTGA
Source organism: Phascolosoma agassizii (assembly GCA_035593235.1). Classification (NCBI taxonomy): domain Eukaryota; kingdom Metazoa; phylum Annelida; class Sipuncula; order Phascolosomatiformes; family Phascolosomatidae; genus Phascolosoma; species Phascolosoma agassizii. The sequence continues at coordinate 112,381 of JAVJHY012063417.1, forward strand.
CTCGATCTACTACTCCGGCGTTGTCTACTTCACCTTGGGATTTGGTGAGGTGGTGCCAGTCGGGGCCGTGCCCCGCGTCGGCTCGTTGATCGAAGCGTTCTCCGGGGTGCTTACCACGGCGCTCGTGATCGGCTACCTGCCCGCTCTTTATTCCGCATACTCGGAGCGGGAGCGCAAGCTCATGACCCTCGATGACGGTACGGAGGAACGCATTACACCGACGTCGCTGCTGTTGAGCAGGGCGCCGACCGGTGAGGTCGACGACGTGTTGCGTCTTTTTGAGGGCTGGGAGGATTGGGTGGCAGGCGTGATCGAGACCCACTCGACGTTCCCAATGCTGCGGCTGTTTCGCTCGAAGCATGCCGGTCAAAGCTGGATCACCGCCCTCGGTTTGCTGTGCGATGCGGCCCTGCAGTGCCAGGTGATCGCCGAGGCCAAGGACCGTGCGCCGTACTGGCTGATTCGCCGGTCGGTGATTCTGTTCAATGAGTTGACGGCCAACGTCGATCTTTCGGCGTACCGGGCCCGACTCGATGAGAACTACGAAGCCGACGCCGACGGCGGGCAGGAGCAGCTGTTCCGCGAGCTCTACGACACGTTGGCCGCCAAGGGTTTCGAACTCACCGACTACGAGATCGCCCGGGCCGACACCCTGGAGCTTCGTCGACTGTACGACGCCCAGATGGAGTATCTGATCGACGCAATGCTGGCACCCCGCGGTTTCTGGGGCCACAAGATCGGCCACCGTGTCCACTCGATGCGGCCCCGTGCGGCCGAGGCCGACAGCACGTCGCCCGAGTCTCCGCAATAGCTAAGCAGGGCGGCGTTGTCGCGGCTCGATCAGGTGTTGCCAGTCGAGGCCATGGCGATCGGCCAACCGGCGGCGGAACTCGGTGAGGTTGAGGAGTTCGTCGCTGCCGAGGGCGTCGATCTCGGCAGCGATGTCGGGTGGGCTCGGTATGAGAACGGTCGTGCCAGGCTCGAGGTCGGCGAACTTCTTCTCGTTGACTCGGGTATAGGTGGGGCGGGCTTCATTGAATCATTGTTGATAGGTGAGGCTCATGGGGTTCGCTCGTTTCGTTCGTTGAGCGTGGACAGAAGCTAGTTGGTTGCGGGGCCAGGCGTTAGGGAGTGGTGAGCAATGCGGGCGCGGAACTATCACTGCTGCCAGATGGGCTGGGGAGGGACGGTGTTTCGGTGGCGTCGGCGATGACAATTGAGCCCAGCCCGAGGTCGAGGACCGTAGTACTACACCCACCGCCTCCCGCTTGAGGTTTGGCTGTCCGCCTGGGACCACAGGTAGGTCGGTGAAAACGGTCCCGCGGGACCGTTTTCACCGACCTCGATCGAAAGCGTCCGGTACCCCCAAGCGCAGCGGCTATCGTGACTGGCGGAGAGATGGCAGAGCGGACGATTGCGTCGGTCTTGAAAACCGTTGAACCCGCAAGGGTTCCGGGGGTTCGAATCCCCCTCTCTCCGCCAAAAACTCCTGGTCAGAGGGTCGGACGACTCCCAACCCAAGAGGCCCAGCCTGCGCACATAGGGCCGTTGGGCACTGTATGGGCACTGGCGGGTGGGCAATCATTCGTCAATCGTCGGAAAATCCCGGACAGCCTGACGTCGAAACTCCCCGCTCGATTGCCTTCGATGTGGAGCAGGTCACCGTGTCCGAAATTGTCGGACACGACCACAGGATGTGATGTCATCGTCGCCAGTCCTTGTGTCGCCAACTGACCGGTGATCCCGAGCGCTGGGTAAGTGCCGTACTCGATCAACGCCGCTCGTACTTGCGACGGGGTTCAAAGGCCGAGGGTTATGAAGTTTACGGCGACGTGCATTGTGACGGCGTACAGGATTGTGCCTGTCCATAGCCTGGTCATTGCGTACAGCATCCAGGGGATGGCGGTATATGCCTGGCGAAAGATCAGCCAGCTCAAGTCTCCATCGCCGAAGAGGAGGTCTGGGATGAAGTGCCACATTCCGAACAGTCCTGCGCTCGCCACCACAGCGCCTGTGAGCGGTACGGAGCCGTGCCACCAGCGTGGGAAGTAGTCGTTCAGAAGGCCAAGAATGAAACCGCTGAACACCAGTTCCTGAGCGACTGGCGAGATAGCCCAGATAGACCAACTGGTGTTCCAGCTGTCAAAGGCGCCTCCATCAAGAATGAACCGGTATGCAAGTACGCCTCCGATGATGACTCCGCACGCTGCGAGTGCTTTGTCGCGGTGGTCCTTCGTTCCGAAGGTGATCCCGGACCGTCTTGGATGACCGGCGACTAGCAGCAAACCGAAGATGAGAAAGGCGATGTCTAGAACGGTCTGTTTGGAGTTCTGCTCCAGTCCATTGCCGGTTCCATAGATGAGGTTGGTTAGAACGAAGTCGAAGAGTGAGGCTGTAAAGGCGACGGCGAACGAAATCATGAGCGCCTGCAGTCGTGGATGAGGCGCCATCGTCAATGATTGCGGCTGCATCAGTGCTGGTACCGTTTCGCCTCTTGATGCATGGACAATTCGCGATGTCCTATCGTGCGTTCTCAGTGCTCAAGGGAGGACCCCTCCCGTTCTGCTGCCCCCTACGTTACGCGTCGCGCCATGATTCACGCTGGACGCGCTTTGTGCCGGGACTCGCCGAACAGCACACAACCGGCGAACTGCCGTGGTCTGACTGCTCGATAACAGGTCTTCGATAATGTGCCCAAACCCCCCACAGGATGGTCCTCTCTGGCCGCATCGGTGTGGGCGGTCGAAGACGAGGACCCGTCACTACCAGCTAACCCGTCGACCGGGCGAGGATCGATCGGGGCCACCTGGCAGTCGAGCGTGATTTCCACGCACAACATCAGTGCCGTTGCCGAGTGGTTGTGTTGCTAGCTTGGAAGTCAGTTTCTCAACGTCCACCGAGTAGTTGCCGATGGTCAGCGATGGAGCGTGAGATCGACCGAGCTGTCTCTGAACTTTCATCGCTGAGTGCGACGCTTGGCCTCGGTCGGCCACGACGACTGGCTGATCCCAGCGACATGATCGAGGGAATCGAGCGGGTCAAGAGTGCTATCGCTCCGTTGCTGTTCCCTGTCGACTTGGAACACTTCTGGACGACGTGGGATCTGACAAGCTTTGAGATCCTGGATCTGGTGGACGTCATCCTCCTATCTCCCGACCAGTCCCTCGAATTCCTCGACATGTATATCGGGATGGAGTGGCCAGGTATTCTGTTGCCGCTGTCGGACACGCAGTACTCAAGCCTCTCCTTGGAGATGAGTACACCCAGCGTGGAGGGTGGCCGGTTGTTCGATCTGAGCAGCCATTTTGAGAGCTACTTGGTCGGTCATGGCGTAGTCGACGCTGTTCAGATTCTCACAGCGGCCATTGCGCTCGGCCACGATCCCGCAGGTCCAATGGAAAGCAACGCCTACTTCGATTTCTTGGATCGCAGAGCTCGCCAGCTGGGTTCGGTGGAAGTCTCAATCGACAAGGGCCAATGGCCCGCCAACTGGCTCGAAGCCGACGGCTTTCCCCAGGACTGGCTCCAACCGAGGGGGCGAACTCATTCCGTGGCACAATTCGAGAAGGAACGTAGCGAACAGTCGCCACTCCGCTCCGTCCTGCAAGGCACCTGGACGATGAAAGCAGGCGTGGGCGGCGCTGACATCGGAAGCCTTGAAGACGAAACCGGTTCAATCACTTTGAGGATCCCGCTGGACATCCCCCACGCTGGCTACGGCCTTGAGAGACGCATCGAGGTCGAGGTCGAGAGCGTGAGCCGACCACAGACCCCAATCCCCCCCTGGGCCCCTTCGGGCCCTTCCGATGACGAGAGCGAACACGCGTCCATCGTCGATGCGATCATGGCTAGTAGAGCCAGGTCAGTGTCGTACGACCCCGTCGTGCAGGTCCTCGCCGTTCGCCCGATCCGCTCATAACCGGCGATGTCGAGTGCAGTCGTCGCTCGGAAATACCTGCTGACCTTGGCCGTCGTCACAGGCCACTGTGGCGGAACTTACTGCAGCACAGCGAGACCTGCCGATAGCGCTCTAGAGCAACCCTCTGGCATGCCTGCACTTCCTTTGAAGGCCGGGCATCATTCGTCAATCGTCGGGAAGTCCCGGACGATCTGACGTCGGAACTCCTGCTCGATTGCCTCGTTCGACCACGCCACATCATCATCAAAGACCCCAGCGTAAACCCTCAGTAGGACATCCACTGAGTGGCCAAGCCGTCGTGCAATCTCCGGCAGCGGAACCCCTGCCCGGATCATGACCGTGGCGGCAGTGTGTCGAAGATCGTATGGATCGGCCGCAGCCGCTACATGGCCTGCTGGCCAGACTTGCGGCTTCTCCCGATTCCAGACCTTGCCATAGTTCTCGGCTGTAACCGATCGACCGGCCGCATTGCTCAGAACTCGGCCCTCGACTGGTTCCCACCTATCAAGATGAGCCCGCAGCACATGCAGTAAGTGAGGAGCTAGCGGGACTGCTCGAACCGTCCCCTGCGCACGATGTTTCAAGCTCTTGAGTTGGCGGGTCGTGCCTGTACCCGAATAGCGACGGCCAGGCGATGGCTCAGAGTCCCGCAACCGAGCGAGACCCCAACCGTCCGTCGGAAGCTCTACATCGACGATGCGAAGCGAAGCAGCTTCAGACGGTCGAAGACCGGCATAGCCCATCAGTGCAAAGAGCGCTGCAAACCTAGCGCCGTCCGTTCGTAGTCCCCAGACCTGCCGAACAAGTGCGTCCACGTCAGCCACGGTGGGCAACACGCTGATGTTAACTGACGACCTTTGGCGAGGAGCTGACCACTCAACCCGTTCCATCGGATTCGAGCGCAGCAGCTCACGACGAACCGCAGCCTTCAGCGCTGCATTCAAGAGATCCCGTCGACGCTTCGTCACCACCGGTGCATTCGGCTGGCCATCGGCCTTGGTCGTCCCAGCGATGAGCGCCCGTTCCAGTACCGCAGGGCCGATGTCGTCCAAGGGCACCGACCAACGTTCAAGCCAAGCACCCTCCGGCGATGGCTCCATCTCTACACCGGGGTTGAACCCGACTTCCCAGAGCCAGCTACGCAACCCATCAGGTGCAGGAGTCGCCCGGTCACGAATGAGATGAGGAGTGAACGAGACCAACGCTTCCACCCCGCTCTTCCGTGACGAGCCTGCCCAGCCAGACCATTTCAGACCGAGCCACTGGCGTGACCAATCCCACCATGTCAGCTCAGACGTGCCCCATGCCGTTGGTTCACCGCTTGACCTATCGAACGGGTCACCCGCCGTCACGGCTGCGATCAGTTGGGACCGGTAGCGCTCGGCCTCAGCTCTCGTCTTGACACGCCGTTTGAAATCTCGACCGTCGATCCGCCACCGAACGACATAGCGCCGCTTGTCCTTCGGCGTGCCCTGTGGTGGTAGTCCGAGCGAGAACACCTGAACTCGCTGTGGCTTCATGCGGCCGAGCTTCGATCGACCCTGACCGAATCCAGGTACGCATCTAGATCCTCGGCATCGAACCGAACGTGTCGCCCGACCTTGTAGTACGTCACCCGACGCTCAGCGACCAAGCGGCGTACGAAACGCACTTCAACGCCTAGCCATTCGGCAGCGTCTGCAACACCAAGCCAAGTCCGACTCCTTTCGTTCACCATTGACCTGCTCCGAAGTCGTTTGCTCGGGTGCTGTCCCACACGGCTTGGGCTGCGTCGTGTTCGCTGCTGTGGTTGCCGTTGAGCGGGGCTGCGACGGTGCCTCCGCCGAGTACTCCCGTGACGGGGTCGTCTTCGTACCATTGGGACGCTTCGTGGTAGTAGGCCGGTAAGCCTGGTTCTCCTGCGTCCCATTGTTGAATGGCCCCGAGGTTTTCTTTGGTGGCGGCGTCGATGACGAATCGGCCGTTGTGCCACCACGAGTCGGTGGTTTCCCACGATGACCTCATGTCGAATCCTGGGTGTTGGCTCATTGGATCCACCGGCTTTCCCAGTGGCCGACGAGGCCGCCGTATTTGAATGGGTCGGTGTCCCAACGGGCGGCGTTGTACGGGTCACTATTCATCGTCGGTTCCTCCAACAGGTCACGGCACGGGTCTCGGTTGTGCTGGTGGCCATTCGTTCTCCGTTTCGTCGGGTGGTGGCTGCTCTGGTCATCGTTCGTCCCATGCCTGGTTGTGGTCTTGGCTGGGGGGTGGGAAGGTGGCATCTGGGTAGGGGCCGAAGTGGTCTTCGATGCGCCCGTCGTAGCCGGTCATGTAGTCGCTGCCCCATGCGGCGTCCATCGTTTCGTAGTCCTCTTGTTCACGGGACATGTAGAAGATCTCTAGCTGTCCTGTGGGATCGAACCGCAGGTCACCGTGGCCTCGCTCGTTGTCGCCCCATCCCGGCATCGATTCGACGAGGCCGCTGGTCACCCAGTCATCGTGGCTCCATCTTGGATTGCTCATAGGTCTCTCCTTGCGTCGTTCACGGCAGTGGTCGTGGTTGTCCTGGCGGCCATTTGTTCTCCTCTTCGTCGGGTGGTTGGTCGATGGCTCTGGCGATCGCGGTTGCGAGGGCTGGGCCGTCGTTGGTTAGGAACGTGAACCCGGTATCAAGCCCGGTCAGGGAGCACAGGCCCCAGCGCCGGTTAACGGGTCGTGATCGTTGGCCGTTGAAGCCTTTGGTTCGCATTGTTCGTTTCTGGGAGGCGATGTAGTTGCGTAGGAACCGCTGCACCTCGATCATTTGCGGGCGATCCAACCGGACTTCGGCCCGTGCGAACGTGACACCCCGGTAGCCCCAGTGCCGTCCGGCTGACCCGTTCTCATTGCACCAACCCTCGGGCGGGTGGTGCTGGTACTCCTTGCCGTCTTTACCGGTCGTGTAGGCCGAGAAGTAGGCGGCCAACCGGTTCGGGTCGGAAGCGTCCATGCCTTTCGACCAGTCGACCCGGGTCCCAGCATCCAAGTGTTTCTGGTTGCCGGTGCCGACGATTTCGTACCAGTTGCGGGACAGCCACGTTTCAAGGCGTTCACCGTTGATGCGGGCAGGCCAAACGCCGGCGAGGTGGAAGTGGGGGGCGCCCCGGTCTTGGAACTCCCTCACCCAGAAGAAACAAGGCGCATAGCCGAGCGCCCGTTCCAAGCGTGCTTCCAGGGCGTGACGGTGCCGGGTGATCGTGTCAGGGTCGGGTGCCGACAGTTCCCAGTCACCGTCGTAGGTGAGGGTGCACATCCCTATGCGAGTACCGGGGACCTGCAACGGGGTCCACCAGTCAGCCTCGGCGACTCGTTGGCGCATTCGTTGCCGTGCCTTACGCGAGAACTCGGTCACCACGTTCCACGGCCGGGACTCCAACTCGGCGAGTTCTTCGTCGGAGAGTTCGATCAGTGGGGTGTCGATCTTGTCGAGCATGATCTGCATTTGCAGCGCCGCTTCGATCTCCTCCGCTGTGCGTTCCGCTTGGCCGATTTGGCCGCATTCGATCGCGACCTTGCCTCCTGCGATGACGAGTCGGCGGACTATGCGGCGTTCCTTGAGTGCTCTGCCGCCGTGCAGTTCGATGGTCGATACGAGCTGGACCAGTTCGCCGGTTTCGGTGTCGACGCCGCGGCCTGAGCCGTCGTTGAGTGGTAGCCAGTGGTCGTGGCCGATGCTGCGTTCGACTTCTGGCAGCGTGTCTATCCGGGGGAACCAGGATGCGGCGAGTTGGCAGGCTTCGCCTGGTCGGAAGCCGATGACGTCGCCGTGAAGTTCTGGCCAATTGGGCACCGACGCCGGAAGTGAGGGCCTGGCGGGGTGGTGCGTAACGTTGTGGCCTAAGAACAAGCCCGTGTCCCGGCTCGG
>JAVJHY012063418.1:0-24070 GCA_035593235.1 Phascolosoma agassizii
CGGCACGCTCCCACTCGTCTTCAAAGGGAAGATCTTTTCCAGCCCACGACGCGTACGCCAAGGCGTCGAAGTAATCGATCCCCACCACGGGATGGTCGCGAAGCGCTCGGGGCGATTGGCCTTGAGGCCAGTAGATAGGCGCGCGGTGCCCCGTCTCTTCAATGAAGACTTCGTAGTCGGCGTTGGTGACGGGATATTTGTCGATCCAAAAGGCATCCAACTCGCAAGGATCTCGGCCTTCGCCGAACTGGAACGTGCCACTGGGAACAAAGACTTGATCCGAAACGTGTGTGTCGACATCGACCGAGGTCGAAGTGGTGACCGGGTCGGAGCGATAGGTGCCATCACGCTCGTAGACATGTTCTTTCGTTGGGACGGATTCACGAGCTTGGTCCGTAGCGTGATCTGCACCATCCTCGCTAGCGCCAACGTCGCCGTAACGGGCCCGCACATGCTCAGCGTCACTTACGTGTTCGGTACTCTCATGCCCCGCGCGACTGAAATCGCTATCACTGCGATCGTCTTGCGTAGCTTGCTCGTGGCTCGCCTCATCTACCGTTGCTTCGACGACATGGTCAAGACTCGATTGAAGGTCTCCATCGAACTCAACCGGGGCTTCCCGCTCGACTTCGATATCGTTAAAGGCAACTTCGACGGCGCCTTCAAGGTTGGAGCCATCGAAGCCCCTTTCTAAGGAGTCGGCGTCTTCAAAGCTGGCGTCTTCAAAGTTGGCGTCTTCAAAGTTGGCGTCTTCAGATTCAGTCAATTCGGTACTGTCAACGGAAGAAGCCTGCTCGCCATGTTCAAGATCGTCGGCATCACTCTCGCCGGAAGTTTCCTCGAGAGGTTCTTCCGCGGACACGTTGCGCGATTCAATCGGACTACGCCAAAACGGATCGGGTTGGCGGGTGGACGCTTGATCCGAGGCTTGCGACGAATCGTTTAGATCGCTCGCAATGGGCGCACGGAAGGCGCCCAGCTTAGGAGGCAATGCGGCCCGCTTGGGCGCTCCCGTCACGGGAGAACCACCGGTCATGGACGATGGGTTAAAGCCCACGCCCAACTCCGTACCGACGTCATCTGAGATGGTCGGATCTTGGACTGCCGGCTCGCTGCGATCCCCGTCTGATCGCGTAGTCACAACGTCGTTCCAAGGTGAAGCCGGTACGTCGACGGTAGATGCCGGTACGTCGACGGTAGATGAAGGCCTGCTGTCGCGCTCGACCTTGCTGGCCTCCGTGCGCGCGGATGGATGATCACGAACTCGTGTGGGAGCGAGCTTGGGCTGTCCCGCAAGGGTGCCATCCTTGTCGAATCGAAGGGGACCGCGAGTACGCAACGCGGCTTCAGCGCGTGAAGCGGCTTCGCCGATGCGAGGTACGGTCATGCCGAGCGTTCTTGCCAGCGCAGCTTTGATCGGATCGATCTCCATACTTGCGCGCTCTCCACTATTCATTGATTCGTTGCCGCAAGAACACTGCAACAAAGACAGCGCTCAAATGGCGTGACTGACCAGAGACGTGACCTTCGCCACATCGAGATTTGAACTGCGATCCGGCGCGAGTTGCCTCGCTAGAAAAAAATCCTATGAGATCAACTCTCATGTGATAGCGGCTTAGTGCCGGACAACCGTTTGATCATCTCATCGACGCTAGGGCCATATCAACCGAAGTCTCCATTTGAAGCTACGACGGCGACAACATTGGCAAGTTCGAGGGGATCGATGCGCCCCTCGGCGACGAGACTGCCGTTCAAGTGAACGACGGGGGCTCGAAAGACGTAATCGCTGGGAATGGCATGGACGCCGTCGTGGAGTTCGTGCACTTCCAGGTCCATGTCGACCCGATCTGCTAGGCGAGCGGTCAATTCCATCAAATCGGCCACAGTCCGCTGACACAGGGTGCAATCAGGACCTGTGGAAAAGACTTCAAAGTACACGTGAGGGCGACGCGCGGTCACTTGGGCGCCTCGTTCGGAGGAGTCGCCGCTCCTTTAGCTGGCGAGGCATGAGGCCGATCACCGGTCTCGCGATCGCCCGCGTGAACGAAAGGCTTGCTGGCCGCAAACGACGTGGGGCGCCACGCAACCTGAAGGCTCGGTGAGGGCGATTCGATCACTGCCTGACGATCGAATTCGAATTTTAAGGCATCGCCTTCATGCGCCACCCCCGATCCTCTTTGTGTCCAGATTCCAGGCACACGCAGCACGACACGGAGTCGAATCGTGGCAAGGTGCGGCTCCACCATTTGACGCAACATGGACGTGGTTTGTGGAGGCAACTTGAGGGCACGGTGTGCCGCGCGAGACGCACCCGCCACTGCTGAAGGCTTCTTTGCGGGATCCGTCGAGGATCCCGTGGGCGACTTTGTTTCGGTCAACCTCCACCAAGCCAACATGGTTCGAAGCATGGGGACGCGCGTAAGCGGCCGCATAGTGAACTTGACGTTGCCCGGACTTGCTGGGCCCTGGTTCGCGGTGGCATCAGAGGTCCCTTCTTCTACTACTCGCTCCACTTGGAGCGATGCTCTGCGGCATGCGAGCCACTCCCAGGCAAACAGGCTCTCGATGGACTCAAAATGGAAATCGAGCGACAACTCGCGCATGCCGCCCTCGGTCACGCGCTCTTCGCACGAACTCACCTTGACTCCGGGAATCTGGGCGAGAGACGCACGCCACGCTCGGGCCGTGAGCGGCAAGGGGCGGGGCGTCATCTTCCGCATCAAGTCACGCCCCACAAGGCCCTCGACTTGACGAAGGAGATCGGCGTTGATGCGCACGGTGAGCTGGAACCGGCCGCCTCCCTTTTCGTTGAGCGTCCAAACTTCCTCTGCGTCCACACATCCGGCGAGCATGGTCATCAAACCGGCGCAAATGAGGGCAATTCGGGCACGCAACACGGCATCATCGTACGACGTTCCCGGTGTGGCGTCGATGGAGGACCGGTCCGTGCGACAGGGCCGGTGCTTTTGCGACGATGTCACCGGATCGCCCGTCTCTCGTCCTCGGGCAGAAACCGATGCGCCATGACATTTCGCGCAAGAAACCGACTAGGACGAAGGCCGCCCTTCGGAAGGGGGGCTGAGCGTCCGATTCCACTAACAGGGACTGAACTTCTGACAGGAGCGATCCAATGCGCGCGACCACTGTGCTCATCCTAGGCCTCATCATCATTTGCCTCGCCGTAGCGCCGGGCTGCCAGATGAACGAACGGCTTTCCGGCACCCTCATGGGCGCAACGGGTGGAGGAGTCGTTGGCGGACTCATCGGCGGATGGCCTGGTGCGGGCATCGGTGTCGCGGCGGGGGCCATTGGCGGCTACTTAGTGGGCGACTACATCTGCGACGGGCGAGAACGAGGGCGAGGCAGCGTGTTTGGGTCCGACACTGAACCCACGTCGGAACGCATTGTGTATGTCGACCGACAAACCGGGCAACGAGCCATGGCCCAGGCAGACGTTGCCGGACACCAGGAGTCGATCTCAGACCCTGCCCACGACGCATTCCTCAAGGGCCGAAGCGCAAAGACCGCGGAAGAAGCCACGGCGTACTACCGCCAGTCCATTCAACTCAACCCTCGTCGGGCAGCACCCTACAACGGACTTGGCTTGCATGCAGCCATGAATGGCGACACCGCAGGTGCACGGGAGTACTTCAACGAAGCGCTTCGCGTGGAACCAGGCAACTACGCCGCGCGACACAACATGGCCCGCTTGGCGGCAAACTAAAGACGCTACGGCCGAGGTTGCAAGTCGATCGATAGATTCTCGTTGGGGCCACGTTGCTTTCCCAGTTGGCGCGTCTTGTAACCACCCTTGGCGAACGACAAGTGAAACTGTCCGTTCGACGGGTTGATGCCCGTAATGCGAAAGTTGCCGTACTGATCGCTGGTGGTGGACGCCACGACTTGACGGGGGCGACCTCGCGTCACTGCGCGCGCAACCACACGCACCCCTGCTAGCATGGACGATCCCACGTCGCGTACCTGACCGGCGAAGACCATGCCGGGATCGATGTCGAGATCGAGACGGCTGTCGCCTCCACCGCCGGCAATGGAAAGCTCGCGAGGCTTGGTCTTGCGGTACTTGCGATGATGAACTTCGACGGACCAAGAACCGGCAATGAGGTTCTTGGCCTCATACTCACCTTCTTGATTGGTGTACGTGGTAATGGTTGTACGACCGTCTCCGCCCTTGGGTTTGAAGCGCACGCGCACTCCTGACACGCGATGACCACGCCCGTCGCTCACGACGCCACTCACGCGTTCGGAGGGTTCAAGCACAAGTCGAATGGAATGCGTCGGAAGTTGGGTGGCGGAAATCAGTTCGGGCTTGGCCTGAGCAGCGCCGACCGCTGCGCGTAGATACACGTTGCGTTCTGGGTGCACTTCACTGAGCGACCAGCGACCGCTCGCATCGGTAAACGTCTCAAGGTCACGTCCTACCTTGCGTGCATTTCGAACGCTGCGCCCGCCACCCACAATCCAAACCCGTGCCGCGCGTTGGGGCTTGCCGTCAGAGGATTCCACGACACCGCGAAGCGTGGTCGAGGCGGATACGCGCACATCGAACACAAGGGGCTTCTTCATGCCTCGCGGGATCGTGAGCGTAGAACGCTGATCAGCGACAGGGAAGATGCCGCGATTCACAATGCTCATCTCGTAGCGATCAGCACCGAGTTGACCGACCGCGTAGTTGCCTTCGTCGTCGCTCTTGGTCTCGATCGATTCGGACGCGTATCGTCCCTTGAAGCGCAACACAATGCCGGGCACGGGAACACCCTCAGACGTGAGGACGCGACCTTGCAGCCCCTTGCCCTCGGTGAGCACGACGTCGAGCCTCGCCTCTTTGCCGCGTCGCAAACCCCATAGACGGCGAGTCGCTTGTCTGCGCGCATAGGGTTCAGGCCACGGGGCGTAGCCCTCGGCAATCACAGATACCGAATCGGGCTTGCCTGTCGGTACCATGACTTCGAAATCAGACGCATCATCGACTTGAACAACGGTCTCAAACACGCCGGAAGTGCCGCGTGCTTTGCTGGTGAGGCGAATCGAGGCAGCCACTCGAGGGCCCTCTTTGCCTGCACGCACACTTCCCTTGAGCTTGACGCCCTTCGGGACATTTAGATGAACTTTGACGTTGCCCTTGACGTGTCGCGTAACTACCTGAAGGGGCCCGTCGGCCACCTGGACCGTAATGTCGTAGCGATCCTCAGGAAGATCCTCAAGAAGCGCCTCGCCATGAGCATCGGTCGTTGTTGCATAGGAGAGAGGGGGCTTGCTCGGCACGGGTGTCGTCGTCCCAACAGTTCCCTTGTCGCTCGCGTCGCGCGTCCCTGAAACGATCGTAGGAGGAACCGTACGTGATGCAGCCACCTTGGGACCCGGACGATGACGAGCCACATGGACGGTTGCACCCGTTAAGGGTTCGCCGCCACGCTTGGCAATCACCTGCACCGTGGCGCGTTCGCGAAGTTCGAAGACCTGTTCTTCGTTGGATGCGCCGTCGTGCACAAAGTTGCGAACCACCAACGCACCGTTGGACGCGGACTCAAATGTAAGATCGTAGCGACCGGCGGCAAGGGGTGAATCAAACGCGCCCTTCTCGTTGGACGTGGCCCGACTTACCACCAACATGCCGCGCCGTTCGATGGCCACTTCCGCACCGCTTACGGGAGATCCATCGATGTCTACGACCCGGCCGCGAAATGGAACGACAGCACCCACTTCATCGGAGGGTTTGTATCCATCGGGACGTGCCAAGGGATGAAGCGATGATTCGGCTTCGAGAATCTCGCTTGCGTCGGGACGATTGCGACCGGCCGCCATCAACACCACGCCGGTCGATGGCCGTTCGGTCACATCTGACTCGGCCTCGAGTTCCACTGCAACCAACGCTTCATCGCTGGTGGCGTCTCCCGTGCCAAACACATCGCCCAATACCCCCGAATCAAAGAGCATCCACCCAACCGCAGCAATGGCGAGCAGTACAAGGAGCAGGAGAGCATGACGCATCGGCGTAGTGTAGCCACCGCGGACCATTCAAGAAGTGTGCCCCCGGAGAGACGAGAACGAGGCGCGCGCCAAACACTGCAAGTTCGGGCTTGGTGGCTCTTACCCACGTAGACCTCTCCCTCGAAATCGAATCGTCGTTTCTACCCTTGTTCGCCAGGAGAAGCCAACCGCGGACGAGCACCCATCCAAACGGCTCCGGCAGCTAACGCGAGCACCACCAGGCCGGGGACGCCGTTGTAAAGCAGTTTGCTGCCCATCCATGGCTCCCTCACCACGCGGTGTGTGAATCCCCCATGTCCATAGACCGCCAGTACACCTGCCGCGTGAACGCCTATTGCTGCCCAGATCGTGCCTGTTCGCCGGATCACGCCTGATAGCAAGATGCCGAGAAGAAAGAGGCCAAGGAACGTCGTCCCGAGACGCTCGAAGTTGGCAAGCTGCGAGAACCATGAACCGAGAGCCTCAAGCGCCCCCGACGCGTTGTGTGTCACATTGCGAGTCAGGTGTCCCGGGCGAAACGCGTGAAGCGCGGCGTAGATCATGGCACTGATCACAACGGCCCATGCCGCACGTACGCGAATCGAAAGTCGACGAACAAGCCATCCACGAAAGAACCACTCTTCCACAATGGCAATGAGCGTACCGGTGAGCACAAGTCCGCTTGCACGCCGAAAGGCGCGTCCCAGTCGCAACGGATCTTCCATCGACAACCAGTTTCCTGCCATGAGCGCGAGCACGACCAACGTCGCCACGACCAACGTCATGAGGTAGGACTTTGCGAACGTACTCAAGCGGTGTCGCGTGGCCTTCATTCCGTAGGTTGCAAGTGAGCCATCTTTCCAGGGTCTTGCGAACCAGAAAAACAGAATCGCCAGGGGAATGAGGAGCAATCGACGAAACGTCTTGAGGAACTCACGGGTTTCTTCGCCCGGGTCCGGCGTTCGCAAACCGAGCGACTGAACCAACTCAGCAACAGGTGCCGCCAAATAGGCGGCCGCAACGATGAGGATCGCGGCAAGCACAAGGGCAATAAGCCCTCTTCGAAGAGGCATGGACGGATCTGACATGGCCGTTCATATCCTCAGTCGACGTCGTCGGGATGAACCCCGGGGCCATACGCGATCGGGCCGTCCCCAATCGCCACGTCGCGATCCACGCGCTCGTCCGAGGGTTCGGGTCCCACACTCACTTTGATCACCTTGCGCGCGTGCAACGATTCAAGAAAGTCTTCGGCAGAGGAGAGATCAATGTCGTTGACACAAAGCTGCGTCTTTACGCGATCGGCCATGGCCTGCATGTACTCATGCCGCGTGTTGCTCGGAGGCGCTCCCTCGGCCTTGCGCAGAAAATCGACCACTTCAACGGCCGAACCGATGTAGTGATCTTGGCCGACAGTGACGCGATAGAGCATAGACACCTGCTTGAGTATGGGCTGCCAGAGGGAACTGTACGCGATGGACAGGGGGGCAGGAACCTCGTGGGCTGCCGCAGAGCACTGCAACAACAAACTAAAATGACCCCGAGCCCCTGCCATTGTAGATGTTTGCGAGATCGCAAGACCGCTTGTGAGCCGATAGTAATTGGGTCGCACGTAGACATCTCGAAACAACCCCTCCAGGACCGCCGTGGACACACGCTGCACACCCTCCAAGATTTTCGCCGGTCTTGCCTATGTCCTCTCGGCCGCAGGCACGTTCTTGTGGGTGGGATGCGTTTTGCCCAGCGGGACCCTCGCTGCCGCGTCATCCCCCGACGCCGCCACCCCCGTCTTTCGCATGGGCAATGTGCTGGTACCTGCCTTGTTGCTGATCGTGCTCTTGCCTGCGGCGGCCGCCTTGTCTAGGCGCGAACGAGGACTGCGATCGTTGCTGGCCGCAACGGACGCCTTCGTTGCTGCGTACGCCTGCACCATTATCTGGCTCGACCGACCTGTACACGGAACGGGCTCGATCATTGCTTGCGGCCTGCTCTTGTTGCTAGCCGTCGTATCTGCATGGGAAGCCATTCGAAACGTCCGTGCCCACAAGGGACCTCTGCGCCCCTCCTTCTTACGCGGTATTAGGCTCTGCATCGCGCTCATGGTGCTCATGGCGCCTTCGCAGGTCTTTGTGCGGGAAGGCGGACAGAGCGGGGAGTTTCTTATCCCCTTCGTCTTGCTCGCCGTGAGTGCGGGCGGCGCCCAGCTCGCGCGCTCGTGCGCGGGAATGCGCCGTGCCGTAGCGGTGCTCTTGATCGCACTTGCCACACTGCAACTGGGCCTGCTTCATCATGCCCTCCATCACGCAGAACCACACATTGAAGCGTTGGGGCCCTTTGGCAAGGCAACGTGGATTCTCTCCCTAACCGTCCTGGGACTCAGCGTCGTGCTCTTTGCAACGAGCTTTCACGGGGAAACCGAGCCTTCAGAGGTGACGGGAGATGCGTCTGTCGTGCCTGGGTAGCCCCAGCAAGATTGAATGACATCTCCGCAGGAGTTGTTTGCGATACCAAGCTCCGCCGGTCCATGATGGGCCGCCATGAACGCGCCCCTGTCCCCCGCCGCTCGAGCCCGCATCTCGCGAGGACGCATCCGTACAGTGTTGGTGATCTTGTTGGGGGCCACGTGGGTCCTGCCGCAGTGGGTCCAGGCCCAGGTAGGCGACTCGCTCGTAGATCAGATAGGGGCGATGCGAACCGGAGCCCCGGCGGCCTTGGCCCTGCTCGCGCTTTTCGCCTTGGCAGCCACATGCTGGTTGGCAACTTCGTCACGAGGACTTCGCGTAGGTGAAGCGGTATCGGCCACTTGCACGGCGACCGCAATGACCTTCCTCTTGGCAACCGACCATCCGTGGATCCCAGGTGATGCGATGCGTGAAATCTGGGTGCCCATCTTTGGACCCCTTGCAGCACTTTCGCTCCTGGATGCATGGCAACGGCATCGGTTTGCGTCCTCCACGCAAGAGGAATCGCACAACGACGGCGAGTCCCTTGAACTGGACGCTTCTCACGAGCAAGACAATCTGATCGCACGCATACGTGGAACGGTCGCGTGTCTTGCAGCGATTGCCCTTGCGATACATGAGGCGTACTTACCAGCGGCGGCGGCGGCGTGGATAGGTATCCCGGCACTCATGCTTGATATGACGTCTACGAGAACATCACACGCTCGCATTTTGAATGCCATGTTCTTGGCCTCGTCCGTCGTTGCCGGGTTGGCCCCCATGTTTCACGATCGCTTGGTAGGCGCAGATGCGATTGTTGGCACCGCGACGACGTGGCCTGTGTATGCCTGGTCCATTCTTTGTGCGCTGCTTGCGACCACAACGCTCGGTGCACTCTTTGGCACCGACGACGAACGTGCCGCTGCTGCCGTTCGCCCATGAACAAGCGCGTTCGCGCGACATCATTTGGCAACGCCAACGATCATGCCAGTGCCCCTCCAGGCACTAGTCATTTCGACATTGCCCGCTTGGCATTGCCGGCGGCGGGTAGCGCTATCTTGCAACTTGTGCACCGCGCCATCGATGGGTACTTCATTCGCGAGGTAGGTACCGACGCCGTCGCGAGTATGACGGTGAGCTCAATTTCGGTGTGGATCTTCTCTGGCGTCGGATTCCTGGTGGGCATGGGCGCCACGTCACTTGTGGGACGCTTTGACGGAGCTGAGCGAAACGAGGCGGCCGCCTACGTCGCGGGTCAGGGCATACGCTGGGCTGTTTTGATCGGTCTTGTCTCGGCAGTGCTGGGCGCGTTGTTGGTTCCATTGTTCTTTGCCGGCGCGGAGGCCACTCAAGCGGTACGCGCCCATGGACTTCCTTACGCGCACATCTATTGGTCCACGGGCACCCTGGTGTTGGTGTACATGGCCGGCGACGGGATCTTCCGCGCCAAGGGCGATACCGCCACGCCGTTCAAGATTGCCCTGGCCTCGCTGGCCCTCAATGCGCTTCTAGATCCGCTGCTTATTCGCGGCGCCGGTCCTGTGCCAGCTATGGGGGTTGCCGGAGCGGCATGGGCTACGGTGGCCGCCAATGTGCTTGGCGTCACGTTGATACTGATGACCCTTCTGCGTCGTGGATGGATTCGATCCACGCGACCCACGCACGACGACTTGCGTTTTCTTCCCACAACGCCGGTGAGCGAACGCTCTGTCATGGGATTCGACACCGCTGTGTTTCGCAGGCTGACGCGTATTGGCGCGCCTACCGCCGTCGCGGGCATTGCGTTCAATCTCGTGTACTTGGTCATCCTGAATGCGGCGGAACATGCGGGCGGTTCGCCGGTGCAAGCTGCCCTCGGCATTGGGCACACGGGAGAAGGCGTTGCGTACGTACTAGGCATCGGTTGGTCGGCGGCCGCGGCATCCCTTGTGGGGCGTCACATGGGTGCGGGCAATGTTGCGGGCGCCAACACGGCCGCATGGAGATGCGCCAGACAGTGCGGACTGCTTACGCTGATATGGACCGTAGTCATGCTTGTGCGACCCGAGTGGATAGCAACCGTCTTTGCTCCACGCAACAACATGGGAACCATCGACGGCACAACCCTCGACATCGCTGCCACGTACATGAGCATTGTGGCGCTTTGCATGGTTCCTCAGGCGTTTGAACTCACTCTGGGCGGTGCATTCGGAGGCGCGGGACTCACTCTTCCGCCCATGACCATTCGCATCATCTTCTCGCTTGCGAGGATTCCCCTCGCGTGGTGGGCAGTTACCCACTTCGCCGATCCGATCTCAGCGCTCTGGTGGGTCATCTGCCTCACCGCCCTCGTTCGTGCGTTCCTCGTCATCTATTGGTTCAGCCGGGGAACGTGGAAAACCCGCGACGTCTAGGGATGCTCAACACACTCGCGCAACGAGAATGCGTTCTAACGCGCGCCGCGGCCGGAGAAGGCGACGCCAACGGTCTCGAAAAGGATCGCAAGATCGAACCAGGGCGAACGACGATTGACGTAGTAGAGGTCATACTCAAGCTTGTAGCGTGTGTCCTCGAGTCCTGCGGCGTAGGGCGCACGAATCTGAGCCCATCCCGTAATGCCCGGACGCACAATCGTGCGAATCTCAAAGAGCGGTACGTCGCGGCGCAAGATCTCAAAGAAGTGCGGGCGTTCGGGGCGAGGTCCCACGAGGGCCATTTCGCCAATGAGCACATTGTAGAGCTGAGGCAACTCGTCGATACGCGTGCGACGAAGGATGCGCCCCACCTTGGTAATGCGGGGGTCGTCCTCGGAGGCCCAGACGGGACCCGATCGACTCTCCGCGTCGCGGTACATGCTTCGGAACTTGATGACGTCAAAGGGCTTGCCACGAAGACCGGTACGGCGTTGGCGATAGAAAATGGGGCGACCATCTTCGATTAGGATCGCAAGCGCCACGACGGCGAAGAGCGGCGCCAAGACGATGAGCCCCACAAACGACAAGATCAAATCCATGACGCGAGACGCGGCATTGCCAAACCAATGGCGAGGCCGGCCAAGCAAGAGGCTGAGGGGGTTGGCCAACTCGGTGTCGATTCGGCCTTCGGCGGAACGCAAGACCGCCGATTCGCTGTTGATGGTGTGACCTCGCGCCACCATCCGCGCAATGGTGCCATTCACATTGGTATCGCGCGACGGGCACGACACGATCAAGCGCTTCTCGATGCGCATACCTGAATCGACGTCGCCGGTAACTGGACGGTGAAGCAAACGCTGAGCGGCCAACGATTCACATCCAGGAACAACAACATTGGTCACGACAAGACCCGGCACAAGCTCGAGGCGTCGCATGGCCTCGTCGGCACCCCACTCGGTGGATGCAAGCAAGGTCACACGCGCAGGTCGGTGACGCACCCACCAGGTTTGCCAAGCCCGCGTGATGGGACCCGCCGCGAGCGAAAGAACAAAGATCAACGCGGCCGTAGGCCAATTCAGATTGAAGCCCGGCATGACGGCGTCAAACAACATGATGAAGACCGCCGCCACCACGGGCAGCAGCACATCGCACCAGCGCTGGCTACGAAGACCCACGATGATGGAACGGACGACGTACAACGCCGGAATGGTCACGGCCACGATGAAGATGGCGCGGGCCAACGTGAGCACAGAAACTTCGGAAACCAGCTTGGCATGCAAGAGCGCCACGATACCGATGGAGGCCAGGTACACCGCCGTCGGTGGTATCAACACAGCCGCGGGTCGCGCCGGAGAGAGTTGAGCGCCTGTGGCTGGCCGGCTGGGCGTGGGTGCAATTCGGCGAGGCAACGTACGCCCCACGTCGGTCGCCCCATCCAAGAGGAGGGCGTCGGCAGCTTGGGCGGTGGCGAGAGGAGGCGTCATTGAATAAGGCGTATCTACAGCAACTAGTGGAGGGAAAGGTTGGGCCAACATCCTTATCGGAAGCTTGACCAATCACTAAATGGAACGTTCTTGTTTCGGCTTCGAATTTCTAGCGGCGATGGTCGTTCTTTGCACTTCGGTCTTTTTTCACGGTCCGACTTTTTACCCCGCCATTAAGGACGACACCAATCACTCGGCGTCTAACGCCACCCAGGGCGAGCTCAATCGTCTTCTTCGTCGTTTGACCCGATTCAACAACGAGTACCAACTCTTCAACGCAATCGCGAAGAACCATACCCTCTGGGTTATCCAGAATGGAAGGACAATCTATTACAATCTGCGAATACTTAAATTTTAGCTCATGCAACGTATGGGCCCACGCTGCAGGATCGTGCAGCGTCAAGTCGTCGGTTGCCTCAGGCGCCGTCATGAAGTCGAGTCCCGGAAACGACGTCGAAAGAACATCGGGATGCTTGGCTTGGGGACCTGGATCTTCGTAGTACACATCGGTTCGATTGCCATCGTGACGCCCGCAAAGAAGACGCGTCAACGTACGCCGGCGCGCGTCGCCATCAATCAACAACACGTTGCCAGTGCGGCCGCGTGTACGGGCCAAACACACGCTGATGTTGGCAGACGCCGCGGAACGACCTTCGCCATCACGCGCACTGATCATGCCAATGGTACGGAACTGCTGGCGCTGACTCTGCATGAGAATGTGCGCCGTAAGACGTAGATATCCGTCGGTCGAGAATCGATCAGGATTGTTCACCTGCGTTAACTGATCACGCCCTTCATTGAACGCAATCAAGCCGCGGCTTTTGCTCAGTGGCGCGATCGCGGTGGTGGGCTTACTGCCGCTCTTTGGCGCGTAGGGATCATGCCGTTGACTCATGCGTCGACTCCGATCAAGGAACGCAACCAGGGCGGACCGGCGAGGATTTCCTTATGGATGGCAACAGCAAGCACTGTCGTACCCAAAGCGGCACACACCCATGCGGCGCACACAACGTCGAGTGCCAATCCCGCGGGCTTTCGCTTGGGGCCTCCACCGCCGAGGCGAGGCACCGACACGACGAGCGCACCGGGAAGCAAGCCCGCGATGTCCTCGGGCGTAACGTTGCTACCTTCATCAAACTTCCGGCGCAGCAGCATGATGCCGTACCCCAGCAAACCGCCGAGGACGAGGGCCGAGAGCAAGAACTTCATACGTGAAGGACCGCTGGGTTTCACCGGCACAACCGCCGGCTGTGTAATGGTGTAGGGCGTGACCGCGTCGGCCTGTGCGTTGCGGAAGTACTCAAGCTTCTGAAGTGCGGCCATGTGGGCCTTGGTGCATTCTTCAAAGTCCTTTTGCCTAAGATCTTGAGCCGATGTCAGGGGGCGGAGCTTGAGCGACCAACCAGGAATCTTGGCAATCCGTTTGCGTAAGACGCTGGCTTCTTCCCGGAGCGACTCCACGGCCGCGTGGGCGTTCTGGTAATCGACTGAGGCACGTTCGAGCTGCTTTTTCAATTGCTCGCGAACCCCTCGGGTGTCGATCTTGATCTTGGCCAGCCAGCGCTTGTCCTGCCGCAGACGCTCCTCGCCGAGCTTGTCAACGATGGCATCTTCCTGGCGCACATGACGCTCGACGTTTTCACGAGCCACACGAACTCTCTTTGAGTCGGGTTGATACTTGGTTTCCATTTGAGCCAAGTGCGTTTTCGCTTTTCCGAGGCTCTCTTGCGCGGTCTTAAGCTGCCCCTTCAAACGAATTTCTTCCGTGGAATCTCGACGCGACTTTGCTCCCACCTCGCTGGGCTCATCAAGTGTCTTGCGGCGAAACTCCTCTTCCTCGGCCTTGGCCTTCGTCGCGCGCTGCTGAGCGTTTTGAAGATTTTGATCTGTTGTCGCAAGTTGACGACTCAAGAAGTCACTGGTTCCTTTCAATACATCAGGGTGCTTGTCAAGAAACGTAGCAACTTCCGTCATGGCCTCATCGACGGCCGTCTCGGCGAGATCTCGCCGCTTGCGAAAAAACGCCTCGCCGATTTCCGCCTTTTGCAAAGGCTCCGCGCGCTCACCTTGGACGAAGGCATTCACGATGGCGTTGCACGCTTGCATTGCGATCACCGGGTCGGTGTGGGTGATCTTCACTTTGAAACTCGAGCTTCCTAGGCGGTCGTACTCGACGTACTCGGCCAGCTCAGCAATCAAACTGGGATCGTTCTCGGAACCACCGGGAGCAAGCCACTTGCGAAGGGCTTTCACGTTGTCGGTCTTGAGCAAGCGATCGCGCGCCAACGAAACCAAGGTGTTGGCCTGCTGGGCTCGGACCCCGACGACCGTGGCACGACCGTTCTCGTTTTGAAGCTCTTTCACTTGCACAATGGCGACGGCGTCAAAGGTAGGTGGCAGACGCAACGCGTAAATGGTGGCTGGCAACACGAGGGTTGCGATGGGCACCAAAAAGGTCCAGCGGTACTTCCAGAAGGCTCCTGCAAGGGAGCTTGTTGAGTGGGTAAACCAACTCACGGTGACACCTCAGAACTTACGGAAGCGGCCATGGCTTGCGGCTTGACCTGGGCCCCTGGATCTAGTGTACAAGGCCCACGACGGGGCCACCGTACACCGCGCACTCGCTCGTGCGGTACCGCGCCTCGAGCGTCGACGGTGATGGAGGCTGCCTGGCCCACGAGATGCCCATGAAGCGATGTGTGATCCGTTGTGACGTCAACGCCTTCGATGGCGAACTCAACGGCGAGCGGCAACGCGACATGACCCATGCCAATGACGCCGAAGCGGCACGTGCGCGTGCGGATCTTCTCGCGTAGGGCCTCTACGCGAGTCGCGTCCGCTTCGTTTATGGAGTCGTGTTTCACGTTGATTCTAGCCTCTCGGTCCCGGTCCGTCCGGACTTACGCGCGTCCTGCTACGGTCCGGCGAGCGCGCTCAACCAACAAGGCAATGCCGTCGGCCAAACGCGTCTGGGGTTCCCACTCGAGACGAGTACGAGCATGAGTGATGTCGGCCAGCGAGTCGCGAACATCTCCAACACGCGTGGGTTCGTAGGTTGGTGCGAAGGGCATGCCGAACGAGTCGGCAATGGTCTGCGCAAGTTGATTGATGCTGATGCGGTCGCCGCCGCCCAAGTTCATAGGGCCTTCCACGGCACGGGGCATGACGGCGGCTTTCCAGTTGGCCTCCACAACGTCCTCAACGTACGTGAAGTCGCGCGTTTGCTCGCCGTCTCCATAAATGATGGGCTGGTTGCCTTGGGAATAGGCTTCAACAAAGAGAGGCACGACGGCGGCGTAGAGAGATCGGGGCGATTGACGCATGCCGTAAACGTTGAAGTAGCGAAGAGCCACGGTTTCCAAACCGTACGACGCTTGGTAGGCCTCAAAGTAGGCCTCGCCACAAGCCTTGGACGCGGCGTACGGGCTGCGCGGCGACAATGTCATGCCTTCATGCTTGGGCAGATCGGGGGTGTCGCCGTATACCGACGACGAACTGGCCATGACCACCCGTCGCGTACCAGCTTCGCGAGCCGCATTCAATACGTTGACCGTGCCACGCACGTTGACGTCGGTGACCAGCGCGGGCTGCTCCACACTTCGTGAGACGGATGCCAAGGCCGCTTCATGAAACACGACTTCGCAACCCTTGACGGCCTTGCGAACGGCTTCTTCGTCGCGGAGATCGCCTTCGATGAATTCGATATGAGGCATGGCTTCATCGAGATTGGAAAGCAACCCCGTACTCAAATCATCGAGCACAACCACGTCATGGCCGTCACGTAGGAGTCGATCGACAAGCGTGGATCCGATGAATCCAGCACCACCAGTTACACAAGCGCGCATGAACAGGTTGCCTCCAGGGCATGTCTTTGGGGCAAACCCATCGTCGGATGGACCGGCCTTAACGGAGATCGAAAACATGAAAACGTTCGGTCAATGTAGGGTGCAATCGCGCCGGCATGAGAGCACGCCTGAGAACCAAGAGTGCCCCCCCTACGAACATCGCGCCCAATTGGACCACGACCCGCAAGGGTTGCGGGTGTGGCCCGCGCGCCCTATCGGACGATTCGTCGCAACGAGTAAAGGAACATCGCACTTCCTGGTCGGGTCGACGCCCACAATGGACGATCTACTAGACGCTACATGCCACTGTCTCGTCGGTCGATGGGCAAGTTAGGACTGTATTGTGCTTGATCGTAGGCGCGGTCTACCTATGAAGACGATATGAATGAGCTCGACGAACGAGTCATTCCAGACGACGAAACTCAGGATGCTCGCCTTTCATGACGCAGTCGCCGCCCCCCTCAGACGCCGATGCCAAGGTGCCTAACAAGCCATCGGGCTCGAGGATGGTGGAGCGCGTAGCCGGGACCAAGGGTTCCACGCGCAGGGTGCTTGCGCGCAATGCAACCTGGAATTGGATCGCCTATCTCATCAACGCCCTCGCGCTGTTGATTGTCTCTCCCTACGTGGTCGAAATGCTGGGGAAGAGCCTCTTCGGTGTGTGGGCCATTATCAACGGGTTGATTGGCTACCTCAATATTGCCGACCTTGGCATTCGTCCGGCCATTGTCCACTTCATTGCGCGCAACGACGCCCTTGACGATTCGGCATCGATCAATCGCTTCGTCAATAGTGCGTTTCTAACGCTGTCGGCAGGCGCGCTGTTGATTCTCACGGGCACCGCCATTTTCGCACCGCACTTGGGCGAGTGGTTCAAAGTTGCCATCCATCACCGTGAAGAGGCAACGACCGCGCTCTGGATTGCCGGCGCGGGCATGGCAGTAACGCTGCCTCTCAACGCGTTCACGGCCGGTCTAATTGGCAAGCAGCGCTACGACCTCACATGCCGCATTGACTGTTTCATCTTAGTCCTGCGCACGGCGGGCGTGTTAAGCGTGCTGGCCATGTTCCACCAGGGTGCGATCGACACGCCCTTGATTGCCCTCGCGCTCGTGTTCGTCACGTCCGAACTGATAGAAATGCTCTGGAAGACTCGACGGGCCTTTCGCGAGATCCCTTCGATGCGGTTCTCCCCCTCGTCGGCATCGTCTGACAGCGTCAAGCGCTTAATCAAGTATGGCGGGTTCAACATTTTGGTAGCTCTCGGTCTGCACATGACCTACGAAACCGACGCCCTCGTCATTGGCTACGGAGCCAGTGCCGTGGCTGTGACCTACTTTGACCGAGCGGCGCGACTTGCGTTTCATGCGCGTGCATTGCTTTGGTCGATGGGACGCGTCTTGATGCCCGAATTTGGCGCGCGACAAGCCCGCGGCGATGTGGCGGGTATTTGTCATCTCGTAACGACCGGCTCGCGCAACATGCTGATCTTCGCCGGACCGATCTTGGTGTACCTGTTGGTCCTCGGCGGCGCGTTCCTTGAACGCTGGATGCATGGCGACAGTACATTCCGGACAGAAGGGCAAGTGGCTCTTTGGATCATGGCACTTGGCGCCGCTGCACCCATTGCGAGTTTCCCCATCGTGGCCGCGCATCAAGGCCTCAACCGAATGGGCGCCCTCGCCGCGTTCTCGTCCATCGAGGCCGTGGCAAACATCGGCTTGAGCATTGCGTTGGTCGGATCGTATGGCATCAATGGAGTGGCCTTAGGAACGGCAATCCCTGCATTTATCGTGCACGCACTGGTCATGCCATGGTGGATCTGCAAGACCTTCTCCATGTCGCTTCCTCTCTACTTGGCCCGCACGTGGACCGTTCCGCTTGTGGCTGGCGGCATGACTTGGATCCTCCTGCGCACCGTGTGTCCGCCGGAAGAGAGTTACGGCTGGGCCACACTCATATCGGCTGCCCTTGGCAGCGTCGCGGTGTACCTGGGCATTGCGTGGGGACTCAAGCGCGTGCTTCCAGGACTTGCCGTACCCGCACCCGATTCGCCTTCACCACAGGTACCACCCAAGCCTTTGGTCGAAGATGAGACCGTGAATTCGGACCCCGCCACCGCCGCCTCCTCGGAGGCATCCGCATGAACACAGACTCGTCCACGCTCTTGCGCGCCGACGCGCCATGGTCTCCTCCTCCGTATCGCGGGTTCTTTCCCTTCGCTGCATCCACGTTTTCAGGACTTACTCCCTATTTCTGGATGCTCGCGCTCTACCTGTTCCTGGCCATGAGCTTTGTGGACGAACACTACGCGTCGATTGGTGCTGTGAGGCCGCGGTTCCTGCTAGGAACGCTGCTACTTGCCATCACGGTAGGTACAGGCATCGCGCGCAGCATCGAAGAAGGACGAGCTCTGTCACTTCGTTGGCGACCTTCGTTTTGGTTGATGGCGTTCATTCTGGCCACGAGTTTCTCCGCACTTTGGGCTTTTGAGTTTTCGATTGCCAAAGAAGAACACATCCGTCACTTGACCACGATGGTTTCGTACTTCTTGATTATCAACATTGCACGCACGCGACGTCAGCTGCTGTTTTTGATTCTGGTGATCTGTGCGGCCGTAGGCGTGTTCATGCTGATCAGTGTGTGGGAGTTCATGGGCGGTCGCATGGACTTCAAGCAAGGCGTTCCACGCATGTTGGGTGCCGGCGAATCCAACGCCGATCCCAACTCCTTTGGCGCTTCGGTAGTCTTTGCGATGCCGCTCATGATCTGGGTGCTGGTACATACGAGCAGCATATTCATTCGCATTTGCGCGATGGGGTACATGCTGGGATCCATCTTCTGCGTATTCAAGACGTCGAGCCGTTCCGCGCTCATCCTCACGGCGCTCACGATCTTCTGGAGTTTCACGATCGTGCCCAAGGGTTGGCCACGGCGGGCCGTGGCGATTTTCCTCGTGGTCCTCGGCGTGGCCATGGTGGGTGGACTCAAGACGGCGCAGAAGAAGCGAATACTGAGCATTTTTAGCGGCGACACCTACAAGACCGAATCCTCCACCGTGGGGCGCATTGACGGCTACAAGGTCGGCTGGAAGATCTTCAAGCAAAATCCGGTGCTAGGGGTGGGCCCTGGCAACTGGACCATTTACCGAGTACGTCGCATTGATGGCGATAAGCTCATGCCTCACAACTTGATTGGGCATTCGCTCGCCACAAGGGGACTCCTCGGAACGTTCGCGTTTTTTGGCTTCTTGATTTCGTCGGCCCTGCTCGGTTGGCGCGAGATGCGAAAACGAAAGAAGCGAGGTACCACGTGGGATCTGGCCGTAGGCAAACTCTGCTACACGGTCATCTTTGTTCTTGGATTGCTCTTTGTGTCGGGCCTTGGTGCCCACAATTTGGAACGTTCCAACTGGTACTGGCTACCGGCCCTTATGGTGGCCGCCGCTTCGTGTCGATCTGAAGAACGCCAGGCCCTCGAACACCAAGACGGCTGGACCGCAAACGACGTGGGAGTTTCCGCATGAACGATGCACGCCCTCTAAATGGCATGTCGGTCGACGTAGAAGACTATTTCCAAGTCTCAGCGTTTGAGCATTTAGTAGATCGGTCCACATGGAACGAGTTTGAGTGTCGGGTCGTACCCAACACCGAGCGATTGCTGGCCCTCTTTGAGCGCTACGACACTCGAGCCACGTTCTTCACGCTTGGCTGGGTGGCAGAACGCTATCCCGAACTTGTTCAGAAGATTGCAGCCGCCGGTCATGAAGTGGCGTCGCATGGCTACGAACATCGCCTGGTCAACAGCTTGGATGCCGAGGCCTTTCGAGCCGACTTGCTGCGCGCAAAGATTGCACTGCAATCTGCGGCCGACGTGACGATTGACGGATTCCGGGCGCCTAGTTTTTCGATCTGCCCCAAGTCACTTTGGGCCTTTGATGTGTTGGCAGAAGAAGGCTATTCGTACAGCAGCAGTGTCTTTCCCGTGCGTCACGATCGATACGGTATTCCCTCTTTTCCACGGTTCCCGGTGTATCTGAAGACCCCCAAAGGGCACACGCTCTGGGAGTTCCCCATGACGACGCTTCGCATGATGCGTCGCAACTTGCCTGTGGCGGGCGGCGGCTGGATGCGCGTGCTGCCGCCTACGGTGATGCGCCGCGCGATCGCAAAGGCCAACAAGCTAGGCCGCCCCGCGGTTGTGTACTTGCACCCATGGGAAGTCGATCCGGAACAACCTCGCATGGAAGGTCTGGGCCGAGCCACGCGCTTTCGGCATTACGTGAACCTTCACCGAATGGAAGCGCGACTCGAGGGACTTCTCAAGCGCTTTAGGTTCGGCACCATGCGCGACGTGCTCACCCGTGTTCAAGCCGGCCACAGCGCTTCACCCCTAGATGTATCTGCGCTGGTGGAAGTCGAAGCCGCGCCCCGAGTGGCTTCATGAATCGTCATGCAGTCACGTGGGCCGCTTTCGTCGTCTTGATGGTATTGGCGTGGGCACCGCTTGTGTGCGCCCGTACGCCCATCGACCCGTCGAATCGCATCTATGAGTTGCGTGCCGATCCAAGTGACCATGCGGGACATGTAATCCTGACATTTACGCACTACGACAACGACGAAAAAGGAGTGCGGCCTGCGCCCATTTTTGACGTACGCATCTCAACGCAGCACTTCGACATGGATCCGCGCAGCGAGCGTCATCCGAGCCGTGCTTCCAAGATCGAATCGACCTCACGCGCCATCGAAAATGGCAACGCCGCCCTGGAAGTAGGACCGTTGGAAGCCGGCCGGACATTTCAGTTCATGGTGCGGGCAACGGGCGCTGGCAAACACGGTCCTTGGAGTGATCCGGCGTCGTCACGCGTCCCGGGCGCCCTTGTGTACACAGCGCGAAAGCACACGATCGAGCTCTCAGGACCCACGACGCTCAAGCAATCCGACACACGCTATGTACTCACCAACGGTGTGGAGTGCGACGGAACGGCCTTCACCATTGCGGCGGTCAACGTGACCCTTGACCTGAATGGACACACCGTCAAGTACGGCAGGGGATCAACGAAGAAGTGCTTCGGTGTAGCCTCGGAGTATCTCTACGATCCTGGAACGTCGATCGTTTGCAACGGAACGCTCATTCAAGCGGGCAAGGGTGCCATGAATCACGGCATTCAGTTTCGGGGAGGGCATCACCTTCGCTTTAGCAACGTGCGCATCGAAGTAAAGGGGCCCGACTCAAGCGGGATCGTTGTATTCGAACAACCGGCAGGCACCCTACGAGTGGATCACTGCACGGTGGCGTGCCGAACGAAAGTCGTCACGAATCGGAGCTATCCAGGAGTTGCGGCCGTATGGATGGAAGGCATTGTCGGCCCCTGCGAGATTGACCAGAATCTCGTCGTCGCATCGCCTCAATGGGGCATCAAGATTCAAGGCAAGGAAACGAAGGGTTCGTTTCTGATTCATCACAACCGAGTCATGCACACCGTATCGCGGGTGGCCAACTCGTACATGGTGGGCGTTCACAAGCCTTTCGCCGACGTCTTTGAGAACCAACTCCATGGGGAGTCGCGCGGCATTCACATCGACGGAGAAGACAACTTCGGACACGACGCGCACATACATCACAATCGCGTGCATTCAAGCGACCGGCCCAATCCCGAGTACCCGGATCTTCACTGGACCCATGGCATCAAGATGGAGCGCGGCGCTCGCGCATACATCCACCACAACACCGTCGACGCGTTTGGCGACAAGGAACACGGCGGTGCCTACGCACTTGATGTCGCGCTGGGCCCAGCACGGGGAAGTCGAGTCGTCCACAACGTGTTTCGTGCACGGTCGACCCATGAGCCTTATCCCGCACGCGCCCTCAGTTGGACCGAGGGTCCTGAGAAGGCTTCGACGCGGGCCGATCCGGCGATTTCGCTCTTTGAGAACGTGTTTGAAGCCACCGACGAGTTGATTCAACGCGCTTGGGGCGCAGGCAATGGCGCGCTCATTCACAACAATGTATGGCTGCCTGATGACGGGAAAGGGGCCAAGCACCAAATCGAATTCGAACGCTGGGATGTAGCCGACACGCTGCCTAGTGTCGATCATGTGATTCGCGACGCGATCAGCCCGCTCTCAACCACGTCGGGCACACAATGGGCCAATCCTGCTCCGTTTCACAGCGCACGGGAAGCCACGCTACGAGTTCTGGTGCAAGGTGGCGACGGCAAAGCGATCGAAGGAGCCAAGCTTCGAGTAGTGAGCCATGACGGAAAGCAAACCATGAAGGCCTCAACCAACGATCACGGTGAGGCCCACGTCACCTTGAAGTTTGCCGACATCACCAAGGGCCCCAAGGTTGTCATGCAGCCTCCGTTTCGTGTTTCCGTAACCCATGGGAGCATGGCCTACTCAGGAAGCCATTCGGTGAGCGGCCCCACCGCGATTCATGTAGTTCTAGAGTCGTCCAACAAGAGTCGTGCGCAAACCGACACGGTCGCCCCCAAGCCGCCTACCAAGCTGATGCCACATCCGATCTCTGCATCCCGTGCACTGATTCGCATGAAGGGCGCCACCGATGATTTGAGTGTCGTCGCCTACATTGTGATGCTCGACGGCCGCACAATGGCGACATCGACGTCTGCCGTAGTGGAACTTGGCGGACTTGAATCGGGACGAACCTACGATGTCCAAGTGATCGCGGTAGATGGGAGCAATCTACAGTCGAAACCAAGCACGTCCGTACGCCTGACCATGCCCAAAGAGGATCGTGGACCGTGACCAACGATGCCCCCCACGCAAAGAAGGCGCTGCGCGTGCTCCATCTACGCAATGCCGATATTTTTGGCGGACCCGAGCGTCTGATCCTCAATCAATGCCGTCTCGCAAGCGACGACGTCGAGATGTGCGTAGCCACCTTTGTTCGGGAAGGCGTACCGAGTCCATTGGTTGAAGCGCTTGAAGCGCATGGCATCAAGACGGTTTCGATTCTCCAACGAAACAGCTACGATCGGCGCGTTGTGGAACGGCTACGGACTTGGATGAATGAACATCCATACGATGTCATTGTGAGCCATGACTACAAGGCCAACCTCATCGCGCGCCGCGCTACCAAAGGCATGAAGATTCCGCGCGTGGCACTTGTTCACGGCTACACGGGTGAAAACTGGAAGATCCGGACCTTTGAGACGCTCGATCGAAAGAGCCTCCGAAAGTTCGACGCCGTAATTGCAGTGAGCGACGCGATGGCCATGCGCCTTGATCGCGATGGGTTGCGCCCGGGACTCCTGCATTGCGTAGAGAACGCGATTGACGTAAGCGACGTCGCATCCATGGCGTCGAAGGATCGTGCCGAAGTTCGTCGCTCCCTTGGCATACAGGATGACGACGTGGCGGTGCTGGCCTTGGGTCGTCTGAGCCCAGAGAAGGGTCACGCCGTACTTGTGGAGGCGTGCGGCCTCGTGCATGCCCGCGCGCCGTCGTTGCCGATGCGACTTGTGTTGGTAGGCGATGGCGTGGAGCGATCCAGGCTCGAAGAGCAGGCCAAGGAACTGGTCGTTGACGACATCACTGTGTTTGCGGGATGGCGCAAAGACCCTGCCGCGTGCCTGGGAGCCTGCGACATCTTTGCCCTGCCTTCCCACCGTGAAGGGCTCCCCCTGGCGGTTCTGGAAGCCATGGCGGCCAGCAAGTGCATCGTTTCGAGCCGCGTTGGCGGCGTGCCGGAAGCGTTGGACCATGGCGCGGCAGGCGTACTCGTCCCGCCAGGAGACGCACGAGCGCTCGCCCTCGAGCTCGAGCGGCTGACGTTGGACGCCAATGCGCGTGCCGCAATGAGCGCGGCAGCCAAAGCACGAGTGGTCGAACGGTACGACGCACGCAAACAGGCCAGAACGCTGGAAGATCTCTATCGCAAGCTTGTTCGACAGC
>JAVJHY012064488.1:0-25926 GCA_035593235.1 Phascolosoma agassizii
TTTGGAAGAACTGGTTCTCGCTGCCAAAGTCCAACACGTTGTTGACGCTCGAGATGTCGAGCCGTTCGAGTTGCACGAGCAGCGTCAGCACGAGCGACAAGATGCCGCCGCCAATGCCAAGGAGGACATACATACGCCCGAGCGCCTTGTGATCTCCCGTACCTAGGGCCGCGGCTAAACCAGCGGCTGGTGCGGGTGCGAGATCGGTGGCGTCGAGTGACGTTTCCGGACGAGTTTCAGTGACAGTCATGCGATGTGGACCATGGCCAGTCAGGCAGCAGCGGATAATGACCCATTACGGGCTCGCCACATAGTAGATGGCGAGGGTCGCAACGAGGCGTACTTCAGCTTGCGACTGTACACACCGCAGTTGGGGCAAGCCGAACTCTGGAGACAAAATCACTCGGGACGTTGGCTAGAAGCCACTGCGGATGAGTTCATCGGCGGCCATTGCCCCGAACAACAACGTGAGGTAGGTGATGGAGTAGCCAAAGAGCTGCATGGCCGCTTTGGTGGTCTGCACCCGGAAAAGGTGCACGGCCATGGCCAAGAAGAGGCCGCCGAGCACAACTACCGACTCCGCGGCCAGACCGGCAGCCCCGCAGGCTCTTTGCCCACGCCGCCTCCCGGCTACGACCAATAGGTCGAATGAGTTCGGCGCCAGGCAAGCTCTTTGAGCCGACCGTCGTTATATCTTGACATGTGCCGGGCGGTGGGGCAGGTTTGGGGCATGCCTAGGCCGAGGTCGGAGCAAATCGATTACGCGCGGACGCCCTACTACCACTGCATGACGCGTTGTGTTCGGCGGTCTTTTCTTTGTGGGAAGGATCCTGTTTCGGGGAATGACTATGAGCATCGTCGTGGGTGGATCCGCGACCGCTTGCATAAGTTGGTGGCTGTGTTTGCCATCGATGTTTGTGCTTATGCGGTGATGAGCAATCACTTGCATGTGGTTTTGCATGTTGATTTGGATCGGGCTGCGGGTTGGTCGGACGAGGAGGTTGTTGCTCGGTATGGGGCGCTCCATCCGCTTGCGAAGAAGGCTTACGATGAGTTGGGCGCGAGGTGGAAGAAGGAGCTGCGGGTGGTTTGGCGGTCGAGGTTGGCGGACGTTTCTTGGATGATGCGGGCGTTGAACGGGAACATTGCTCGGCGGGCGAATTGTGAGGACGAGATGAAGGGGCACTTTTGGGAGAGCCGGTTTAAGTGTCAGCCGCTTTTGGATGTGGAGGGGCTGGTTACGTGTATGGCTTACGTGGATCTGAACCCGATCCGGGCTGGGCTGGCTAAGTCGCTTCGGGGTTCGGAGTTTACGTCCATTCAGGAGCGGCTTCGTAAGGTGGCGAAGGATCTTCGGGGCCGTCGGGGGAGGTCGGCGCCGGTTACGCTTGCGCGTTTCGATGGGCAGCGCGGTGGTAGTAAGTCGTATTCGGTGCCTTGCGACTTCGAAGACTATGTGGAGCTCTTGGAGTGGACGGTGAAGGCGTTGGGCGGGCGTGCGGTGGGTTCGCCGGCGCTGTTGAGCCACCATGGTTTGGATCCGGAGGCTTGGTTGGAGGCGGTGCAGGATCGCTCGGTCGGGGCTGCGACGTTCTTGGGTACCGAGGCTTCCATGAACGAATTCGCTGACGCGACGGGACGTGCTTGGGTATGCGGCGTCGGCCTTGCTCGCCGTCTTGCGGCGTAGGTCAGCACGCTCTTCCGCCGGGAAGAGTAAAACCTGAAGACGACCAGTTCACCCTGCGGTCTGTGGTGAACGTCTCCATGCGCGAGTCGTCGATGTCCTCCGACCGCCGCTGGAACAGCCCGTAGAACTTCGTGGTGATGTGGCCAACCGCCGAGCACCGCGCTGATGCATGCGTATTTCTCGTGGACGAACATCGCCGCGACTTCCCAACCCTGCGCGCCCGTCTTCATTTGGAGTCGAGCGAGTCGGCCACTGTAGTGGTGCGACCAGGCTGGGCCGGCGCCACCACACCGCACCCCAGGTTGCGGTTCCTCGGGTGCGCATCGCATCGGTGCTCGCGCCTCAGCCCCAGCCCGCCTGCTGGGCCGGGATGTCAAGTTAAGCGACTGGGCTTAATAGTGCTGGCGCGGTGTCAATTTAAGCGACTGCACCTCATCTAAAGACGGCTGGCGGAGCCACCTCAGCGCTGATTCGGTACCGCCGTCGGGCCGGGTCGGGTTGGCCTGGTTGGCGCGGCTGGACTACGCACATGTCAAGTTAAATGACTGCACCCACTTAGAATGCTGCCGTCGCCATCGCCATCGCCGCCAGCTGATCTGAGTGATCGTCGAATGCCACTGAAAGCCACCTGTTTGGGAGCTTTCAGCTGGGAGCTGGTCGCTGGTCGAAGCGCATCTCCTCGAGACACGGCTGCAACGCGACGAGCAACCGCAACGTCGCGATTCGGGTCAGTGCACTGCTGCGTCTCGGCTAGAAACACCAGCGCCCGGTAACGAAACAGAGTGGGAGGTTTCCCGAACGCGGGTGCATCGATCGCGTGCTCCGGTTTCGGGCAAGGGCGGTTTATGGGCGCGCGGTGCGGATCCACTCTTGGTCGACGCCGGCGGCTTTGGCGATCTGGGGCAGGAGCTTGGCCTTCCACGCGATGTAGAGCGGCGCGCGAAGTAGCGCGAGCACATCGCGCGCTTCGGCTTTGCCGACGATGAGCGCGGTTCCCACGTGTGCGCCGACGATGCCGAGCCCAAGTGCGGCCAAGAGCTGCGTTGGTGGAAACGGAATGATGAGCGTGATGCCCAACACACCGACATGAATCGCTAGAGGCATGAGCAACATGTCGAGTAAGGGCTCGACCATGCCGACCTTGCCGCGAATGAGTTGGCCCAGCAGGCGCGGCGTTTGCTCGCGCATCATGCGAAAACGCCCACCCTCCCATCGAGCGCGCTGGGTGTCTGCGCCGCGTTCGCCTACGGGAAAGTCGGCTTTGACCCAGGTGTCGTCTACGAATTCGACACGAAAGCCGGCTTGGACGAGATCCAAGTGGTGTTCGAGATCTTCGACGACCGAACGCGCCGAGTACGGCACCTTCTCCAAACACGCGCGGCTCAAACCGAAGCCGTTGCCGAGAATGCCGGCGCTCAATCCGAACCGTGCTCGTCCGCGCGGTCGCAACACATTGAACGCCATCAGCGCGACATTCATCAGCCGGGTGCGCGTCGAGTCGCCTGCATTGCGCACGGTATAGCGACACTGCACGGCGTCGGCGCCACTTTGGAACCAGGCTGTACATGCCGTGAGAAAGTTGGACGCGACCGAAGTGTCGGCATCCACCACCAGCACGGCATCGAGATCCGGATAGGCATAAAAGAGGCGCTCGAACGCGAGCTCGAGCGCAAAACCCTTCCCACGGTTGTCGGGATCATCGCGCTCGATCACCGTGGCGCCCGCGTCACGTGCCACGCGCGCGGTCCCATCGGTGCAGTTGTCGGCGACGACCAGGATCTCCACAGCACAAGGTTGATCGGCGTCGCGCACGCTGCCCACGCAGGTCGCGATGTTCTTTTCTTCGTTGTGCGCTGGGATCACCACCGCGACGCGCCGAATGTCGATGTGCGGCTTGCCGGGCCTTCGAGCGGGAAGGGCCGCACCTGCTGTCAGCCACGCTAGTTCGATCGTGCCCGGGAGCGTCGCACAGGCACCGAGCGTACCCAATGAAGCCAAGAGCATGGGACCGAGCCTAGCCCGAACGTCACAAGCGTGCAGGAGCTATGATCACGTGACTGTTCGATGAAACTCGTCGTCGGTGAAGAGCAGTGTACGTCTAGGCTAGATCGATCGGTGGCCGGCGTTAGCGGGCGTTAGCGGGCGTTAGCCGCGTCCGAACAATCCGTTGAGCCGATCCTTGATGGCGTCCACAGCTTCGAACGCTTTCTGTCCGTATTGATCCAGCTTCTGAAGCAACGGATCTTCGTTCGACATCTTTTCGAGATCGGGCTCCGCGGCACCGGGCGCGTACATGGCTTCCATCACGCGACGCACCGAGAATTTCACCACGCCGCGCACCGGGATCTTGGCCATCATGCCGTACATTGCAGCGCTGCCTTCGGCTTCCAGGTTCGGGTTTGCGCGCACGTGTGCGACGGCTTCGCGTAGGTCACGCACGAAGTCATCCACCGACGCGAGGTTCGACGCGCCACAGGTTAGGTGAATGCAGTTGGGGTTTTGGTGGCGGTCGAAGTGCCAGCCGCTCTCTTCCAAACGATCGGCCAGTCCGAACACGCCCACGCCGTTCACTTTCGCGGCACCAAAGCTCACGAGCGTTCCGACGGGCTCGCCGTACACCTCGATGCCATCGATCGATTCGATGCCTGCGATCACACGTTCACGCACTTCGAGCGCTTTGCGCGTCAGCTCGAGATACCCCTCTTCACCGATGGCCATGAGCGCGGCCCACGCTGCCGCGATCGGTCCTCCCGGTCGCGTACCGGGAATGTTTGCCGACGCGTAAATGCCGCCCGGCCAATCGGTGTAGACGAAGAACTGATCGCGCAAGTAGTCCATCGACGAGTAGAGGATCACCGATGCCCCTTTGGCGGCGTATCCGTACTTGTGCAGGTCGGCGGAGATCGAGGTCACGCCGGGCACGCGAAAATCCCACGGCGGAACCGGTCGCCCGAGCTTCTCCACCCAAGGCAACATCATTCCACCGACACACGCGTCCACGTGCAAGGGGACTCCAGCGCGACGTGTGATGGCGGCGATGTCTTCGATTGGATCGACCACGCCTTGGCAGTAGTGCGGCGCGCTTCCGACGACCGCGATGGTGTTGCGTCCGATCTTCCGTTTCATGGCCCGCACATCGACCAGGTAGTCGCTGTCGACGCCGATTTTCTTCAGCTTGATGTCGAAGTAGTGTGCGGCCTTGTCGAACGCCGGGTGCGCCGTCGTCGGAAGTACGACCTCCGGCGTTCGGATCCACGGCTTCTTGCGTCGCGCTCGCTCGCGATACGTCGACATCGCCAGCAGGATCGACTCGGTGCCGCCCGAACTCACCGCTCCGACCGTGTCGCTCGAGCCGTTCAAGAGTTTCGCCATCGCGCCAATGGTGTCGGTCTCCATGCGC
Source organism: Phascolosoma agassizii (assembly GCA_035593235.1). Taxonomy (NCBI): domain Eukaryota; kingdom Metazoa; phylum Annelida; class Sipuncula; order Phascolosomatiformes; family Phascolosomatidae; genus Phascolosoma; species Phascolosoma agassizii. Next base: position 5,088 of record JAVJHY012064488.1, read on the forward strand.
TTGAGGCTCTTGAACGCGACCGGGTTCAGCCCGTTCTCGCTGAAGAAGAGGTTGTGGGCCTCTTTCAAGAAACGCGTGTGTTCATCTCCAGCCGAGTAAACGAGCGACCACGTCTTGCCCGAGCGCCAGTCCGCGTCGCGTTCGCGAAGACGTTCCATGCGGGCCAAGATCGCTTTATGGTCGAATCCGCACTTGGGGATCGCATCGTAAGCAGGCTCAGTCATGACGCTGCATTCAGTCCAAAGAGTGTGGCCGCGTTGTCCCAGAACACGCGACGCCGCAGGGTCTCGTCGTTCTCGGTCGCCTCGAGGATCTTCAAGATGCTCACTGCCTGGTGATAGAAGGGGAAATCCGAGCCGTTCATGATGCGCTGCGGATCGGCACTCTTCAGGATGTGCTCCAACCCAACGGCGCCTTGGCAGGCGATCTCCAAGTAGACGTTGTCGTACATCTGCGCGAGCTTCACGCCCATCTCATACATGCGCGCGCCCGAGTGACCGAGAATGAACTTGGTGTTCTGCAGCTCGTGCACCGGCGTCCAGTAGTGTTTCAGGTGACACCGCTCGTCGGCACGCTTGCTCACGATGCCCACCGGTCCGCAATGCCACATCACCGGGATGCCAAGTTCTCCGCACACCTCGTAAAGGCGCATTGCACGCGGGTGGTCGGGGCGCATCATCTGCACCGCTGGATGCATCTTGAACGCGCGCGCACCACGGGAAACAGCACGCCGTAAGAGCTCCTCGGCATTGCGTGCCATGGGATGGATCGCCGCGCCACCCACCAACTCCTCGTGTTGCTCGGACACGGTGATGTAGCTCGCCGTGTTGCTGTCCGAGTGCGGCATGTCGATCGCCAGGATCACCGAGTGCGTGATGCCCAGTCGCTTCATCTGTCGTTTGAGCGCCGGTGCAGTGTGCGTCGCTCGCATGCCGGCATCCTTGAGCGAGCCGAGCGAGAGGTCGCGTCGGAGGGTGCGCATCTCGTCGGCCGAAAAGTTGTCGTTCATGTACGTGTCGAGATCGAGCGGCTCGAGTGGGTCGAGATAGAGCTTGGCGATCTCTTCTCGAAACAGGTCGACACTGCCGCGGGCAGCGTACGTCTGGGCCAAATGGGTATGAACATCACAGATCGGACCCAGGTCGGGGACGAGCTCGATCTCGCCGTTCTGTACTTCGAAGTATTTGCTCTCTGCCAGGCGACGCATCGGCGGACTCTACCACTGGCCGTTTGGCGCGAGTGCGTTCCACGCTGTACGGTCGAGCGCGAAATTCGTTGCGCGCCGAGCACTTGACGCCCGACAATTCGGGCCTCGCACAGGGCCCGTTTCTTGCTGCGCCAACGTGATGTCTCAATGAACAAAGACTCAATGAACAACGTCTTTGGCGGAGCAGTACTTCGAGACCTCGGCCGTGCAGCGTGAGCGCTTCTCCGTGGGGCTACCTGGTCCCCATCACGCTCGGCGCGCTCTCGTTTCTGATTTCGCGCTACGCCATGCGACTGGCCGCACCACACATGCCCACCGCAGAGGGCGTGCAGGGCTGGAGCGCCGTGCAAGTGTTCGCACTGTTCATCGGCGTGGTGTTCCTCGTTCCACTCTTGGTCAGCATCGTGGGTACCGGCTTGTTTGCATGGCTGGCGAAGCGACCTGACACACTTCGACTCCTGGCTGCCGCGATCGTTTCGACAGCGGCTCTTGGGGGTCTCCAGTATCTGCTGCTGGTCGAGCTGCCCAGCAGGCGTCACGCCACACAGAACGAGTCCGACCGAACCCTGCGACGGGCGGAGCGAGACCGGCTGCACGAGACCACCGACATTGGCGAGATTCGATCCACCTTCTCCAGCCACGAGCTGCGCCTCGAGATTCCGTTCGAGTTGACCGAGCCCAACGAGTTCGTGGTGGTTGGACGCGGAACCATGAGGACACCGGAGGGCTTTCGACTCGCGAGTGAGTGCGAGCATCGTTCCGAACTCTCCTTCACTGCGGGCCAACACGTGTTCGAGCTCGCGTGTGACGGAGACTGGCGGCAGACCGATGACGAGAGCCTGAACACCGCGGTGTCCATCACGTTTTACAAACGAGTCGAAACCGAGCGAAGCCGTGTGCTCACATCGTTGTCGATCGGTCGCCGTATCGAACTGCCAGGTGTGTACGCCGCGCGATAAACTATGCTCTCCGCATGTTCTCGCCGACCGTGCGGTGGCTTCTGGTCTTCGCGTCGATGGGCTTTGGGATCCGCTCGCTCTGGATGGGTCAATGGGCCGGGGGGCTGCTCTGCGTATCTGCGGTGTTGTTGGCCGTGGGTCATTTTCGCTACGGCTCGGTGCGGGCTTCCTTCACGGCGCTCAAGCAGGGCAAGCTCAAGCGCGCACACAGGCTCTGGAGTCGAACACCGACCCGCTTCCTCACAACGGAGAGCCGAGCCTATTACCACTGGATCGCGGCCGCTCTCGCCGAAGCGCGTAAGGATCTCGAGACCGCCTGTGTCGAGCTTCGCAAGGCGCTCGAGTACCCGCTGCGCAACGACAAGGACCGCATTGTGGCGCGTGCCACCTTGGCAGCGATCCTCGAACGCCGCGGTTTGCGGGACGAAGCGTTGGTCGAGATCGAAATCGCCGAGTCGCTCAACCCGAGCGCCCAAATCCGCCCGCTACTCGACGCACTGCGATCCAAACTCGACTGAGAGTTCTCGACTGAGAGTTGCCGGTTTGGGCCAGCAATTTTATTCCGAGGTTTGGAAGGCGGGAAGATTTTCCGGGGTACGCGCACACATGTCAAGTTATAACGACGCTCGCCATTGGGCACACATGTCAAGTTATAACGACGCTCGCGATTTTGGACGACTTTGCCCACGGTTTCCGGTGAAAACCGCTGCACAGACAGAGTGGCAGTGGACTGAGTCGGGCGGAGACATCGTGGCGATTGCACGACGCTGCATTGGGCGAAGTTCGGCGTTTTCGATGTGCGGATCGTCGGCACGCAGATTGCTCTACTGAAGAGCAGCTCGATGACGAGCACACTCCAAAACCAATCCCATCCCAAGCACGTGGTCGTTGGCGCGAGCGTGGCAGCAGTTCTGGCCTTCGCGGGTTCCGGAGTTGCCACGCTCGCGCTGGGGCCTTTCGGTGTCGCAGGCGCTCGGGACCAGGAGATGATAGCCGAGCCCGTTCACGAAGCGCTTGCACCGATGTGTCGCAACATCTTCGACCAGACGGGTTCGCTCTGCGTGAGTGTCGAGCCTCCTCCCGGACTTCCAGTCATCGAAGGACTGTTACCGTGGTGCGAAGATGCGCCACGCTTGGTGGGTGTCGTCTTCGATGTCGACGACACGCGTTCGCTGGCGCTCTTCGAGGGTTTGGGACCCCGCCCTTTGGGTGCGGCTGTCGGGCCTTCGACCGTCGCCGCGATTCATGACGACGAGGTGTGGCTGGTCACCACTACGGAGCGTTGTCGGTTGGGCCTCTTCGACCCGGAGGAACCTGGCCAGCCCGTGGTTCCAGTGCAGGTCCCCGTCCCGGTGCGACCGGTTCCACCCCAGCTCGGCATTCGTGTGGAAGGCAATACGACGCATGTGCCAGCAGCGACCATCCAACGTGTGCTGGCCAACCCGACCCTTCTCGGTCGTGCTCGTCTCGTGCCGCGACGTGGAACTCGCCCCAACGAGAACCGCTTTCGGATCTATGGAGTTCGCCGAAGCGATCCTCTTCACCAAGCCGGCCTGCGAAACGGGGACACGCTTCGGCAACTCGGCGAGCTCGATATCAAATCGCAGGATGATTTGCTCGACGCGTTCGGGCGCTACGCACAAGCACAACGGTTGAAGATCGTGGTCGAACGAGGCGCCGAGCTCGTCACACTCTGGATTTCAATCGAGCAGACGCCGTAGCTGGCTCGCCTCGGGACCTGCGAGAAAACTCGCGCGATGTTCGGCACTCATCCCGGAGAGCCGCGCGCCCATGTCGGTCTGGGCACGGGCGCGAAGCTCTTCGTCACGATCGCCCGTCTCGAGCCAAGCAAGCCACACCAGCATCTTGGTCTCGGGCATCGCGTCGAGCGTCTCCAACGCATCGACGGCCTCTTCGGAGAGTGTGTTTCCCAACTCGTGATCGCCCAACGCGAGACACGCCCTGGCGCGCACCGCGGTGCAGAGCGTGCGCAAGGACGGGATCGTCGCGACCGCAGCGGCAGCGAGCTGCGCCTCGTGCGCAGCATTGCTGAACTCGCCTTTTTCGAACGCGATGCGACTGATGTAGAACCGAGCTCCGCCTTCGAGCGCCGGCGCAGCCAGTCGCTCGCCGAGCTCGTACGCACGCCGCTCGAGTGTCAGTGCATCTTCGAGTTCCCCTTGCAGCGCTCGAACCCAACCTAGATTTTGCAACGCAAAACCCTCGATGAGTTCGATCCCCAGCCGTTGCGCGTCGCTCAAGGCAACGCGAAGTGCCTCTTCGGCGCGCGCCAGCTCGCCAACCTCGATGAACCCGTAGCCAAGGCGCACTCGTTGATTGCACGCATGCCTCCGGTCCCCGGCCGCGTCGTATGCACGCACTGCAGCCGCCGTGCCTTCGAGGTATTCGGTGATCGCGCCTGCATGCAACGCGAGCGCGGCGTGCGTCGTATGCAGCCACGCTTCGGTGGGGGCGTCGACGTGGTCCTGCAAGATCGCACGCGCGATGCCGTCCACCGTCGCGATGATCTGCTCTGCGCGTTTCATGTCACTTCGCCCCAACGCGTGGTGCGCGGCACGGCACAAACAGATCAAGCGTTCGACCTCACCCTCGGCTTGCATCGCACGCTCGCCGAGACGTTCGACCTCATCGTGGCGTCCCCGCATCCCCAACGCGACGATCGCGTTGCCGACGGCTTGGAACCAGCGTGGCTTGCCGACTGGCAGGTGCCCCACGGCACGAAGCGCGGCCTCTGCCGCGGCCTCGTAGTTCCCGCGCCAGCGATGCGCCTCGGCTTCGAGCACTGCCAGCTCTCCAATGCGCCAGGGTGGTAAGTCACCTTTTGCACCGAGGCCGACGTTCGCCAGCACGGCGTCGTAGTCGTTGGCGTCGAGCGCTTGTCCGGCGGCCTCGAGGTAGAGCGCGGCGGCCTTCGTCGGCTCGCCGCCCAAACGCAGGTGGTCAGCCAACACGCGCGGGTCGCGTTCACCGTGTTGCTCGAGCCAAGCGGCGCTCAAGCGGTGACCGAGTTCGCGATCCTCGTCGGTGAGCATCGCATAGGCCGCATCCCGCACCAGCGCGTTACGAAAGCGCCATTCATCCTGCTCAGCAAGGCTGCTCGCGTCCTCGCGTTGAATGAGTTCATCGTCGGCAAATGCGGCCAACCAGTGTTGGGCACCTGGATGCCCGACGCGCGGACGCCCGACGAGATGCTGCACGCCTTCGGTCCAGAAACGCGCGCCAAACACACTCGCCGCCCGAAGCACACGACGCCCGCCCGCATCCAGATTGGCCAGTCGTGCTTCGACCATGCCGAGCACCGTGTCTGGCAGGACCGACACGTTCTCGTCGCGCACGTATGCGCGAACCAGCTCCTCGAGAAAGAACGCGTTGCCATCTCCGCGGTCGACGATTTGATCGACCAGGCTCTGGTCGACATCGCCCAACACGCTCTTCACCAGTTTGCTCGCCGAACGCCGGGTGAGTCGAGCGAGCTGGAGTTCTTGAACGTCGCGCTCTTGCCAAAGGTTCGGAAACACGTCGTCGACCTCGGGACGCGCCGTCGCCACCACGACAAAGGGTTGCTCTTCCAGATGCCGCAGCAGCGCGTCGATGGCTTCCACGCTCGGGCGGTCCGCGGTGTGAATGTCTTCGAGCACCAGCAACACGGGGCGTCGCTTGCACTCGAGCGCCATCCAATCCTCGAGCGCGCCTCGCACTGCGTCGCCCATCAACTGCGGGTCGCGTCGCGCAGCTTCGAGCGAGGGCAAACCATCGCCTTCGAAGGGTGCACGAACGAGCTCCGCCAAAAACCAGCTCAGACGCTCGCGAACAGCGCCAGGGGCGACCTCGTCCACTCGCCGCGCGAGCTTCGCGCGTTGCTCTTCGACGGGTTCGCCCTCAGCGATGCCAACAGCCATGCGAATCGCCGCGCCGAGGGCTGCGTACGGCGACTTCGCGCGCATCGGGTCGCTTCGCGCAAAGAGCAGTGAGACCGTTTGCTTCGAGGTCTCGAGCCACTCCTGCACCAAACGCGTTTTGCCTCCACCAGCGGGTGCGCGAATCAAAACGGCGCGGGCCACAGGTTCTTCGATCGCCTCCTCGGCGATCGCGTTGAGCGTCGCCAGCTCGCGCCTGCGACCAATGCACGGAACACGCTTGCCCAAGAACGTACGGTGCGCCGGGCCAGAGCCGCGCAGGGCACACAACCAGCGCGAGCCCGGGTCGCCTTCGCATACAAAGCGCTCATCGAGCAGCCCGTCGACCACATCACCGATTCGCACACGTGCGCCCTGCCCATCCGAGAGCGCCGCCACCCCGCGATCGACGACACCTCCGGCGGGGAGTCGCGCTGTGATCACGGTTCGACCAGCGACCACGGCAATCGGAGCGTCAGGCAAGAGCGCACGCAGCGCGAGCGCCAAGCGCGCCGCGCGATCGGCCTGGTCGGTCGCGACACCACGTCCCCCCACGGTCGCGACCATCGATCCGTTGGCCATGATCTCCACGCGTCCACCGTGCACACGCGCCAGTTCACGCAGCTCGTCGTGCAGTCCAACCGACGCATCCGTCTGCTCCACCGTCGCGGCCGTGGCTCCGTGAAATCCGACGTCGGCGACCATGACCACACACACCAACCGCTGCTCACTGGTACCGAGCTTCGGCGCGAGGCTCGCCCGCGGAACCGAAGGCCCCACATCGCCGAGAGCGTCGATGTCTTCGAGTAGAAGCGCGCCGTTGCCGGGACGCCTGCTGCGGTCCTTTTCCAACATGCGGCGCACGAGCTGCTCGAGGTTGACCGGCACGTCCGGAGCGCGCTCCACGAGCGGTCTTGGATCCTCGAGCAAGATCTTCGCGAGCACCGCCATCGCCGACTCGCCATCGAAGGGTCGCATCCCCGTGAGCGCCTCGTAGAGGACGCAGCCGAGGGCATATACGTCCGAGCTCGGCTCGACGCCCTTCTCGGCGCGCGCTTGCTCGGGCGACATGTAGTGCGGCGTTCCGATGGTGGTTCCGGTCATCGTCAGCGTGGAGCCGCCAAAGACCGGTCGCGCGATCCCGAAGTCCAGAACCTTCACGGTGGAACCCTCGCCGCAAAGAAAGAGATTCGCGGGTTTCAAATCGCGGTGCACGATGCCGCGGCCGTGACTGAACGCCAACGCCGAGGCCACCTGACGCGTCATCCCGACCGCTTCGGCGGGGGACATCGCACCGCGTACCAGCCGGTCGGCCAACGTCTCGCCGTCGAGCCACTCCATGGCGAGCCATGCGTTGTCGGTCTGCCCGTCATGGGCGACGTAGCGCACGATGTTTGGGTGGTCCAAGGTCTGCAGCAGCTTCGCTTCACGCGCGAAGCGAGCAAAGTCGATGATCTCTGATCCCTTCAGGATCTTCAGTGCCACCGGCTCGCCGGTGTGGGTGTCTTTCGCACGCCACACCGTGCCCATGCCGCCGGCGCCTACCTCGGTCTCGAGTTCGAACCGTTCGGCAAAGAGCGTCACTCGATGCGCACGACCGCCCCGCCACGGCGCGGGTCGCCCATGCCCTGAATGTCGTCGCCCTTGCGCATCACAGCGTGCACGCCCCCAAAGAAGAACGCACGCATCGGAAACTCGTACACATGCGCAAAGTCCGAATGCAACGCGTGCAACGTTTCTGGCATCTGGGGTCGTTCGGCCATCTCGAGCCAAACCGATTCGTTCTCGGCGTGCACACGCGGCGCCAGGATCGCCTGTTCCAGCGTGTCGCCGATCTGGGTGACACGATAGAGCACTTGCGACACGACGCTTCGGATCCGGTTGGCGCCGCCGCTTCCGAGCGCGAGCACACCGTCGGCACTACGCGCGATCGAGGGCGCAATCATGCTGGGTAGTGGTGTGCCAGCAGGCGCTTTGAAGAAGCCTTTCGGGTTCAGGTCGGCCTCGCCCATGAAGTTGTTGAGCTGGATCGGCGTACCGGGAATCACGTACCCGCAACCTTCTCCGTTGGTGAGGGTCATGCTCGCGGCGCCACCTTCGGCGTCGAGAACACTGATGTGCGTCGTACTCCCGAGCTCGGAATCTTTCGCCGAGTTCCCCAACCGGCACGCACGCGCCACACGCAACGCTTCGCTTGGTGCATTGCGCGCAGGGTCATCCGCGAGCGCCCCGGTGATCACTTCGATGAGCTTGCCTCCGATACGCGGACTGGCGAGCACTTCCCAGTTACCGATCTGAAAGCGACGCGGTTCGACGATGTTCGGTCGCGCGGCCTCGATGTCTTCGGGAGTGAGACAGCCACCCACTGCCAACCCAAACGCCTCGAGCATGGCCTCGCGTATGTGCGGTGGCGTGTCACCGTGTTTCGCGAAGCTCTCGAGCACGTCGATCATCATCGGCATGGGATGGCGACTGCCCGGAGAGGGCGGCGCGTCGTTGATCGAGTACGCCGCCATCGTATTCGCCGAGAGCGCGTTGATCGGCCACAACAGGCGGAACACCTCCGCGGACTCGGGACTCACCGGCGCGCCGTCTCGAGCGAGCACGACAGATGGAGCGATCACTTCCTTCAAGGGCAAGCGCCCAAAACGGCGCGATGCCTCCGCCAGGCCGGGAAGCGCAACAGGGGGCGCAGCGCTACCGCGCCCCACATGGAAACGCTGCATCGCCGAGCCGAAGTTGATGTCGACCGCAGCGAAGTCGCGCTCGGAAGGTGCACCACCCAAGCCCGGCACCGCAGAGAAGAAGTCGACGACTGCGTCTTCACCCTCCGACGTCGCGATCGTGAGCATGCCCGAACCGCCGGCCGACGCTAGCAGCGGCTCCACAACGAACGCCGCAAGCCCCGCGGCGACGACCGCATCGACGGCGTTGCCTCCAGCGCGAAGGATCTCGGCCGCAGCGTTCGCGGTATATGGATTGCCGGCAGCAACAACAGCGGCCATGGACCGCGAAGTGTAAACCAAGTTTGTCGTCAGAGTGGTGTTGACATTCGATCGTGCCGACACACCTTCTCGTGCCCCGCGCTTCGCGACCCAACAGCGAAAGCGTACACACCTATTGCCGTAACTATAACGGTCCTAAGGTAGCGACCCTCGGGCGACCGAGGCTGTGAGCCTGGCAGCAATGCTGGAGACCGCGATTAACGCGTGGTCTCGCGTGACGTGACTTCGGTTGCGACTCGCAAGCCAAGGAGTTCTTCTCTCGAAGAAGGCCCAGGCGTGTCGACTGGCGTTTCTCGCAAGGAAACGTTTCAGGGAGACGGAGTATCTCGCTTCCACGACTTGTGTGAAGCGCGGGGGATACATCCTCCAGGTGACGCCGAGCACCGATCTTCGCCCTAATGTTGCCGCTCACTTGAACTTGACAGATCATCTCGCGTCTCAAAATGACGACGCTCACTTAACTTGACAGGCGCCTCGATATCCCGACGCTCAGCTTAACTTGACACTAACTCGGCACGGCCGGTCGGCATCGCGGCGCCCGTCGGTGTAGTGCGATCGCTGCGCGAGAAAAGAAGAAGAAGAACCCGAGACCGCCACTATCTCACTGGGGACACGGTAGCCTCACCGGTTGGTCCGGGGAGGGGGCAACCAACTCGACGGAGAGATCTCAAGCCCTCGTTCAGTCTCCGGTGATCAGCGATCGGATGGCATCGTTGCGGGGCCTGAGCTGGTCATAGGCCTTTGCCGCTCCTTCGGCCACGGCTCTTTGCATGAGCTCATCGCGAACGATGGGGTCGTCGATTCCCTCCTGGTCGAGCCGCTCGCGCATGCCGCTGAGCGCCTGGTTGAGAAGCTCGGCGGCCATGCTGACACCGTCGGCCATCGCACGTTGCCCGGTCTCCACGGCGGTCGTCCCATAACGCAGCTGCTGGTTCCAACGGATCTGCGTCGACGTCGATGAATGCACGATGCGCTCGAGTTCGCGTGGCGTGATGACCCCGTCGCGGGCCGCGGAACGCATCGCATCGGTGGGAAGCATGGCGACTTCGAGTCCGAATTCAGCTCCAAACGCACGTCCGGCCGCTTCCATATCGCGGTCCATGCGCACCCACGCATCCGCGAGCTCAACCAGGTTTAGGATGCCACCTGCGAGTGGACCCAACACCTCCGAAACGAGAACGCCTGCGGCTTCGATGAGAGGCGTGGCAACTGCTGGAACGGCTTCGGGCATGCCACTGCCGCGCGATGCCACCAATCTGTTGCGCACCGCGATCGGATCGATCGGCACACTCGTCGAAAGCGGTTGCCCGGTCGGGGTCGGCGTCGGCGTCGGTGTCGGAGTTGGCGTGGGCGTCGGAGTCGACGTCGGGGGCCGCCGTCGTACCGCCGGAAGTGACGCGTGCTCGGCCGACCACTCATCACGATTGCTGAACGGATGCAGGTCCAACGTCGCTCCGGCCAAGGGCGAGTCCTCCCATTCGATCCCTTCGACCTGGGGCAGGTCGGTATTGACCGGTGCGTTCGTCACACGACGATCGACTTCATCGTAGAGTGCCATCAGGCTCGTCAACGCCGCTCGTCGCAACGAGATGGTGCGGTTTGAGCGCGGAGTCTCATCGAGCGTCGTCTGCAATCGCACTGCACGAGTCATGAGCTCATTGGTGTTCGTTCGAGCCAGGTGCCGACCAAGCGCACGGGCCGTGCGCGGATGGGTGAGCGCGCGCGGCGGCTGCGACGTCGTCGTCTCGAATCGCAGCATCGCCAGGCTCCCCTCTTGTGCGAGCGTCGATGCCGCGTCGCCGATCGGACCCGTTTCACCTGCAGCGGCGGCGTTGCGCAGCATCGAGCGACGACTCTGTACGGCGTCAGCAAGCTCCTGACGCGTGCCTCGATCGAGCTCGCCGGTCTCGGGAAGGTGTCGCCCCTGCTGGAACACCCGGATGGCTTCACGCTGCTCGCCTGGCGTTGAGTCAGGTTGAGTGAGCCCGAGTTCCACGAGCGGATCGATGTCGGCGTTCTGGCGGGGTGCGGACGCCGGGGCGCTGGGGGGAGTTGCCTGGTCGACTCGTGTACTCATGACCTGTTGTCGAACCCCGAAGAGTTCAGTTGCGGCAACTGAGCACGCAACTCGCCGGCGCCTACGCCGACAAGGCGGCATGTTTCGCCGACCGCTTTGGAACTACGTGCCCGAATGGCTCAAACCGCCGATCTACGGCGTCTCTGTCGTCGGGCTCTTCATCCTGCTCCTATGGGGGGCAGTCGCGAGCACCGAGGCCTGCGCCAGCGCCCGCACGCAAGAAGCGCGAGCGTGGAACGTATTGGCCGCACACTTCGAAGACTGGGACGCCGAACACGAGAGTCGGTATACGTTGGCTCCCGCCGTTCCGCGCTCCCGAGCCGAGAGCCTGCGCGACGTTGCGTACTACGTTCGCTACGGGTTCGTACGACTGGGAGAACCGACCGTAGACGACGTCGAAGGAAACAACCTGTACTTGGCCGCTCACCGACTGCGGGCCCACCGCAGCGAGATCTGCGTGCCATACCTGATCGGCGATCGAATCGAACCCGTCGAGTTCGTCGAGGGTCGCGAAGTCGCTCTCGCGGACTAGACCGCTCGCAGGTCGAATCAGAAAGCGTGCGGTTCATCCGGCGGCTCCTCATCGTCAGGATCACCTTTGGGCCGCAAGTACGCGTAGATCAGACACCCGATGATGATCGGAAGCAGCGCATTACGAGCGTCGTCTATATCGAGAAACGATGAGCCGATACAGAGCGAGACCGTGACAGTGATCGCCATCATGGCAGCGAAGCGAGCACGGCTTCGATGCGCTCGAATCCGACGTACATCGGGATCATTGGGATCGATGATCGGGATGACCACAGCGTGTGCCGGCTAAATGCGCATCGCAATGGCACTCGAATAAACTGAATAGGATCGTCAACACGTCGTTGGGCCGCCTCGACAACCTGACGTGCGGCCAACGTTCTGACCCAAACACCCCTGTCCTAAAAGCCCTGTCCTAAACTGTCCTAAAAGCCCCCTGTCCAATAAGCCGTCTCGTTCGCCTCGTGGAGGTTTCTGACCACACGCGTGTCAAGTTATAACGACGGTCAGCTTCTAGAACCGCTTCGCGTGTGTCAAGTTATAACGACGCTTATGTTATAGAGCGCGCTTCGCCAGGCTGTTTCTGGTGCTGGGCGGCACTTGTTGTGGGCTCGTGCTACGTGGGGGGCATGACGATGGTGATCGGGATTGCGGGCGGTACGGGATCCGGCAAGACGACGATCGCGCGCAAGATTCAGGCGGCGCTGCCGGTGGACCGTGTCGATCGCATCGAGCACGATAGCTACTACCGGGATCGCCCGGAGATGACCTACGACGAGCGCTGTACGCTCAACTTCGACCACCCGAGTTCGCTCGAGACTTCGTTTCTGGTCGAGCACGTTCGTAGGTTGCGCGAAGGCGAACCGGTCGAGGTTCCGATGTACGACTTTGCGACCCATCGGCGTTTGCCGGAGACACAACATGTCGAGGCGCGCCACGTGTTGATCGTGGAGGGGATTTTGGTGCTTGCCGATAAGGCACTACGCGAGCTGATGGATATCAAGATCTTCGTCGACACCGACGCGGACATTCGTGCCTTTCGCCGTATCCGGCGCGACATCGAACATCGCGGTCGTAGCTTCGATCAGATCCGCGACCAGTACTACAAGACGGTGCGGCCGATGCACTTGCAGTTCGTCGAACCGTCCAAACGTTGGGCGGACCTGATCATCCCGGAGGGTGGCAACAACCAAGTCGCGCTCGATGTGTTGATCACCAAGATCCAATCGATCGCGCGCTGACTCGCAAAGCGTGCCCGTGTCCGTGCCCGTGTCCCGTGCCCTTGCCTCGGGCGCAGCCTCGGGCGAGGAAGGCCGAGCTGGGTTCCAACCTCTGCAGTGCGCTCAGGACTTGGCGTCGGCTTGTTCGGGCTCTTCGTCTTCGTCATCCTCGTCCTCGTCGTCGCCTTCGCGGAGGCTTTCGGGGATCTCGAGGAGACGGGCGTTGCCGTCGGTGACTTCTTCTCCGATGAGGTAGTAGCCGTTGACGCCGCGTTTCCAGGTCTGCTTCATCGTGGTGTCGTGCAGGATCATCGTCGAGTGGGCGTACCACTGCACGAGTACGAAGCTCGTTGCTCGCTCGCGGCCTTCACCGACTTCAACGTTGACGATCTCGGTGTCGGCGATCTCGAAGTCGCGATGCCACCCGTGGTGTGTGGCGCGAAATTCGTTTTTGTAGGGCGCGGCGACACGCTGCGCCGCGAGGTCGAGTCGGTTCCAACGCACCTCGTCGTTGAGTCCCACGACCGAGTCGCGAAGCGTTTCCTCGGCACTCATGTTGTTGAACACACAGCCGCTGAAGAAGCTGACGAGAAGCACGCAGGCGAGACGCATGGCCTGACCCTAAAGACCCTCGATCCCGCGGGCAATAAAACGACCAACGCCACAGCTGAACACTGCTAGAGCGCCAGCTTCGCCAGTGCGAGGTCTGCTCCCATCGCGGTGTGCGCGCCGTCGCCGAAGTCGATGGCGCCTTCGAAGTCGACGCACATGTAGATGCCGGAGCCGTCCAGGGCGACGCCTCTTCCCGATTGGTCGGCGGCATCTCCGTAGCGCATCGAGGATCGAAATGTGCCATCCGACTGCAGACTGACGAGCAACGCGTCCTCACCACCGGCGCTGGTCAGCCCGGCGCCTCCAAAGTTCACCGGCGCCACGTCGTTGAACGTGCCGGTGACGTACACATTGTCGCTGCCATCCAGCACCACTCGTGGTGCCTGCAGCGCATCCCAGCTGACCGACCAGCGATGGATGCCGTCGCCGTCGTAGCTCGCAAGCACGATGTCACGCGATGTGCCGATGCGCACCAGGGCGCCACCGCCGTAGTCCGCGTCGTCGAACTCGCCCGTCATGTACACGTTGCCACTGCCATCGGCGGCGATGGCTTGCCCGAATTCGTCTCCTGTGTTTCCGAATCGATGCGCCCAGCGGTAGCTTCCGTTCGCTGCACTGAAGCTCGCGAGAATCTGATCGGGTTGGGGGGTGCCGTCGACACTGTCGAGGTTGCCCCCGCCTAGGTCGATCGAGGACGCGAGGGTGTACCCGTTGATGTAGGTGTTTCCCGCAGCAGCGGCAACGCCTGTGACGAGCGTGTTCGCAAACACTTCCACCCAGCGGTAGACGCCGTCTTGCGCGTAGCTCGCCACGAATCCACCGAAGGCCCGAATCGGGCCGGCGCCAAAGTCGACCATGTGTTGTCAGTGTCCTGCGCGATGACGGCGAACCCGGCAGGCCCGATTCGGCGCGCCCAGCGATAGCTGCCCGTCGATGAGAAGCTCGCGATGAACGCGTTGCTCCCGCCAAACGTGGCGAGTGGTCCGCCGCCAAAGTCGATGCTGTCCGAGTTGACGTCTCCAGCCACGTAGACGTTGTTGCTCGAGTCGACGACGAGCTGGCGGCCTCTCTCCGAGCTGGTTCCGCCAAACCGGTTCGCCCAACGGAAGGCACCGTCTGCGGCGAAGCTCGCCACGTACACGTCCTCATCGGTTGGGCCTCCAGTCGTCAAATCACCGCCGCCGAAGTCGACCGTGTTGGTGAACCCCCCGGTGATGTAGATGTTGCCATCGCTGCCGACGGCAATGTCGTTGACAAAGTCGGAAGCGTCATCCCCATAACGTGCCGACCAGAGCGTGCCGACGCAGACGCCCATCGTCGTTTCCGAGGGACAGATGTACGTGTCGACGACGCACTCGGCGTCGATCGTGCCGGCCGCGGGATCACAACACGCAGGCGCTGCACCGATGCACTCGTTGCCGGCATCATCCATGCTACCGTCCATGCTGCCGTCCATGCTGCCGTCTGGCGTGTCGGCGGCGCACATGTTCGACGCGCCGCACGCCTCGCCGGGTGCACAGTCGTCGTCGCCGCGACACTGCACACAGCGCATGTTGATGCACCAAGGATTCATCGCACCGGTGCAGTCCGCGTCTCGTGCGCACTCGTCCAGCGGATTTGGATCCCCACAGTCGCAGGCGCCAACGGCCAGCACGAAAACAAGCAGGTAGTTCTTGCTCATCATCCCCTCCCGACTGGGGTTGTACCTCAGTCGCGGGGGCCTGGGGCGTCGAGGTCGTAAGGGCGCTCGAGGCCCACGATGCGATAGCGGTTTGCGCCGAGCTGATAGAGGTGCACGCGGGCGGGTCGCGAGGTGGTGTCGTCCATGGAGTACACGCCGGCGATGTCGACGATCCAGTAGACGGGTGCGTCTTCGGTGGCTTCCGCGCTGGGCAGTGAGGCACAAACATCGGCGTCAGGACGCCGCGACAGGCCGGTGACTTCGACGCGCTGCAGGTCGCTGCCGCCGAGGTGTTGCCAACCTCGCGCCCAGTACGCGCGTGAATCCCAGTCCTCGACGATGCCCGATGACACGGCGAGGTCATGCAGACACAGTCGTGCTTCCCCATCGCGGTCCACGACGCGCGGCCAAGTCAACGGCGAGAGCCTGCGCAACCAGCGCTGCAAGATCCGCTTGTGCCGCCCTTGCAGGATGCGAACGAGCTCGTCGCGCACGAGCTGATTTTGGATTTGAGCAGCATCGACGATCAGGGCGATCTGGTCGGGCGTCAAGTTGGCCATGCCGCGCGCCATCCACGCGTTGTCGCGCTCGCTGGCTTTGAGGAAAGCTGGGTTCGGGTACCCAGGGCGCCACTCATCGGGTTCGAAGTACCAGTCGTCGAAGTACCCCAGCACGTCGCCGGTCGCGCCTTTGTGTACTCGGTTCCAGGCACGTGGCACCGCGCCGAGTGTGACGAAGTCAACGAGCAGGGTGCGCATGTCGAAGTACGCGGCGTGCCCCAAGCGACGGCTGATTCCATCCCATGCCCACTGGCTTCCAAACGAGTCGCCGAAGTCGATGTAGTTGTGGCGTACATAGCCGCGTTCGGTTTCGTCACCGGTGATCCACATCGAGAGCGTGTTTTGTTCGCGCGCGTCGAAGTGGTTGATCCACGAAGCGATCACGTACCCGCCGCGGAGCTCGCGTCGGTCTTCGTGGTTGATCACATCGTTGGGATCGTCGTCGCGGGTCGATTCGTAGCGCCACGGGCCAAGCGGTCGGCCCGGCAAAAACCGACTGGAGACGGCGCGCATTCGGCCATCGGGGAGTCGCGGCGCGCGCTCGAACATCGGCGCCAGTTGCTCCATCGTCATCGGCACGTCTTCGCCGCCGACTTCGACCTCCGCTTCGGGGTCGACTTGCAAAATGTCGTGGTTGAAAAACACGATGCGGTTGCAAGGCGTGTGAAACCCCGCTGCGTTGTACATGAGCGAGCCCATCACATCGGCGGCTGTCGCGCGTTCCGGGTCGGTGCGTCCATCGAACTTGAGCAGGAACTTACGCCCCTCGGTGTCCTCCATGATGAAGCCGGGGTTGGCACCATTGGGTTTGGCGCTGGTGATCGTCCAAGGCTGCTCTGGGTCGAGTGGCGGGTCGGTACACGCGCCGCGAAGAACTTCCTCGTCGGTGAGCGCTCGCCGACTGAGGCGGTTGACGAACCAGCTAGAGTCTGGAACTTCGTCCATCGCGTTGACGTTCACGGACTCGCCGGCCGGGTCGACCGCGAAGAAACGCGCCATCGGCCGAAAGAGCATCTGGTCGGCGCCATCCCAGGCAAAGGGCGAGTAGTACTCGTCGGGCATCGGAAGGAAGGTGCGAAAGTCCTCTTGGTCCTCCCACATCGGCTCGCCCAGTGGGAAGCGACGAATGTTGGATGCGCATCCCGATGCGAGCACCAAGACGAGCACCAGAGTCCCAACGATCCAAGCGATACTGCGTCGTTCAGAATTCACGGGTTCCCCCAAAGAGGATACGAACGCTCTCCACATCTGGACCGTTGTCGAACGTGTCGGTGCCAAAGCCTACGAGAAACTCGAAGAAGTGGTCGCGCTGGGACACGCCCGCAAGACCCACACCAAAACTCAAACGCTGGTTGCCCAAGGAGAAGTCCTCGAAGGCACCATCGTAAACGTTGCCGATGGCAGCGTGCAGAGTTCCGTCGAGCCAATTCCAAACCGGCCAGTGATAGTCGAGCAGGATGGAGGCGTGGCTTTCGCCAGCCAGGAAGTTGCCTACGAACCCACGCATGGGCCCATTGCCGCTGAGGTACGGAAGCTCGGTGAACGGCGTCTCTCCAGCGAACGCTTTGGAGACCACTGCGGAGACCGTCAGGCCGAACACGTGTTGGTTTCCGGTGACGTCCAGGTACGCGCCCACCGAGCCGCCGTAGTTCACGAAGAGCAGACTCTCCGGATCATTGACATCGAAGCCGACTGCGTACTGGCCGACGAACCGGACGCCACTGCCAGGTGCAGGACGGTTGGGGCGCGAGTCGATCGTCAGGCGCGAACGCTGACGCAGGATCGAATACCCATCATCGAATCCGGGCGGCAGCTCGTTCAAGTCGTTCCGGGTGTCGTCGACGCGGTCCATGACGCTCGTGCGGTTGTTGCCGATGCGATCGCCGAAGCTCCGGTTTCGGTAGTTCAGCTCCATGGTCAGCGAGCTTTGGCGCCAAAGCTTTCCGGTCACGCGAAGGTGCGCGTCGTAGCCGACCCAGTTGTAGCGCGATCGGAGACTCTCACTGCTCAACGCGCCCAGCCCGAAGAAGAGTCCGTCGGGACGCTTCGTTGCGCTTCCGCCGATCTGCCATTCCCAGTCGGAATCTTTGGGCGCGATTCGGTACGCGACCTGACCGGTGTACCAGCGACCACCACCCGTCGACGCACCGAGGTTCAAACGGTGCCCTTTGTGAATGAAGTCGTTCCAGCGAAAGAAGAATCCGACGTTCGGTCGAAATCCAAAGTCGAGCGAGAAGGTGGGAGCGAGAGCGATGTTGTTGCTCGGCCCGAACGTGAAGAACTGCACCACCTTGTCGGCGACGTGGCTCTCCTCGACGTTCGTCACCAGAAACCCGAGCGGGCGACGAACGACGAACTCCAACACCAACCACACCGGTGCCAGCAGGATGCGCGGAATCCAAAGCAGCCGCCGCCCCGCAGTTGGCCGCGCGTCCTCACGACCATCGTAGTCGGGAGCGTCGCGGTGCACGATGTCGGGCTCGTCGAGTTCCTCTTCCTCTTGTTCTTGGATCTCGGTGGGATCGACGGGCGGCAGCGTTTGCTGGGCCGCGGGTTGCGCGGACGCCGAACTCAGCACAGCGAAGCTCGAGACGAACAAGACGATGAAGGCCGAGTGTTTCACGCGGTGCCGACCCTACCCTTCGAAGCCGTACGTAGCGAACTTGGGAATCAACCAACCCGAAAGGATGCCAACCACCGCGCCGACGACCACATCACTCAGGTGGTGGCGGCCTGCGAGCACACGCAACAGCCCCGTGACTGCAGCGAGTCCCGATGCGAGCCCGCACGCCAATGGATCTGTGGCGCCTCCGAAGATCTCCAAGTGTCTGTGGTGGACGCAGGTCAGGGCGGCTCCTGTGAACGCAAATGAAGTGTGTCCGCTGATGAAGCTGCGGTTGGCGCTTCGTCCGGAACCAGGTCGGCTGCGTCGAACCACATGCTTCGTCAGAGCGACGGCCAGTGCCGTTACGCCTAACGAGCGAAGTGACGCCGCTGCGACTTCGCCACCGATGGATGGCTCTTGCGAATACGCGACAGCCGGCGAGAGTGTGAAGGAAGGCGCCAGCGCCATCATGCCGAGGATGTCACTCGCGAGTCCGGCCCGACGTCGACCTTCTTCTGTGGCGAGCATCCACTCGTGTGCGCGTCGATCGAAGAAGCCTGCGCCGTCCCATCTCGGTTGCGGTGTTTCGAGCTGCGCGATCTGCCACGCGACCAGCAACCCACCAAAGCCGATCGTCCAATCCACGGCGCGCGCATCGCGAAAATCCTCGTCCCACTCGAGTTGAGCTGAAACGAGAGACGGATTCGCCAACAGAAGCAAGGCAAGCAGCCGTGTCACACCCCAATCCTACGGTGATGTGGAGGGCGAACAGGGAGCTGTTCACCCTTGACACTGATCAGATGTTCACCATAGTGATGGAGGTGCCAACCGTGATCCCTCAAATGACCAAACCGCTTATTTCCGAGCAAAACAACGGGGAAAACGAGGGGGGAAGCTCGTGTTGGACGGATGCGGTCCCGGTCGGCCGTATCACGGAGCTGAGCGGTCGGGGGGCCGTCAGCCGCACCACACTGGCCGTGTCGCTGATCGTCGAGGCCCAGAGCGAGGGCGAACCTTGTGCGTGGGTTCAGCCCAAGGGCGTGCCGGATCTCTACGCGCCCGATCTCTTGGATGCTGGAGTGCAACTCGATCAGCTCGCCATCGTGTCCGTTCCGCCGCTCATGGGCGAGGTGCTCAAGGCCGCCGAACTGCTTCTCCGCGGAGGCATCGGGGTTGTGGTGGTCGATGTCACCGACGCCAAGGCGCGCGTTCCGATGCGGGCACTCTCGCGTTTGCAAGGACTGGCCCGGCAGCATCAAAGTCGAGTGGTCTTTCTTTCGCACGACGCCGAGGAAGCGATCGGTTCACTCGTTGGTCTTCGCGTCGTTCCCGATCGTGTACGCGCGAGCACTGGCTTCGTGGTCGAACCGCGAACGGTTCGCGACAAGGTTTGTCAGGGCGCCATCGATCCGCACGCGTTCGCTGCACCGCCTGACGCGTCGTTGATGGATCGCGTGGTCACCCTCGACAACCCGCAGCGCACCGAGAAAGCGCCGGTCCGTGTCGCGCTCGCAAGCTGAGCGTTCCGCCTGCGTCGCACTGCCCGAGCTACCGATCCAACTTCTCAGACGCCGCCGGCCCGAGTGGCGCGGCAAGCCGATCGCCGTGGTGGAGGACGAATCGCCCAATGCTCCCCTCACGCATGTGAGCGCTGAGGCACGCGCACGTGGGCTGCGTCGAGGTCTGCGCCAAGGCGCCGCACGCAACCTGGTGTTGGATCTCTGTGCTGGAGTGGTCACCGAGAAAGAGATCGCTCGAGTCGGTGAGGAACTCTGTGGCGCCCTGCGTGCATTCTCGCCTCGTGTGGAATTGGAAGAACGATTCGACGGCGCGCTGTTCTTGGATCCCAATGGTTTGGGGGCGCTCTACGGCGGCATGAGTGCGTGGGCGCGTACGGTGCACCGCTACCTTCGTGGACGGGATCTACACGCGTCGGTCGTGGTGGGGTTTCGACGCTACCGGACCATGGTGGTTGCTTGGCAGAGCAGCGGGCCTTTGGTGTTGCCCTCGGCGACGGTCGAGCGAGACCGCAGTGACCAGGCGCGGCTTCGCGATCTGCGCATCGATGAACGACTCTGCGATCCACTCGCCATGTTGGGCGTCACCACTCTCGGCGATCTGCTGCGACTTCCTCCAGGAGAGCTGAAAACGCGCTTCGGCAAGCCGGCCGCCGATCTTCACGAGCTCTTTAGCGACGATCGTCAAATGCCGATGCAGCCGCAGTGCTGTACCTGGACGATTATCTGCCCATCTATTTCGAGATCAGCGCCCGATTGCTGATCCAGAAGCCAACGGGCGGTTGGAACGCCAACGCCTATGTAATCTTCGATTACTGGAGCCCGACCGACTTTAAGTTCGCTGGACTCAACGACTCAACCAACAAGCTCGAGGTCGGCTACCGCGACGTCTCCATCGTAATGGCCGTTCCCCCGAATGGTGAAACCGTCTCCCCCCTTTAGCTTCTTTCG
>JAVJHY012065547.1:0-28544 GCA_035593235.1 Phascolosoma agassizii
ACCAATGAATGATTGCACACTCGAAACCAAACTGACCCTGGGGCATCATGCTCCAATGCAAAAAGGGTTACGCTGCCGGTGTCCGCGCCTGGTTCACGCGTACGCTGCTACGAAGAAAAATAAGTTTCAACCTGAATGATCCAAGTGCCCTCGGGGGCGGGACTGACCCGGAACTTAAATCCATACCACAACATATTGTGTGGTTTCCGGGCTTCGATTGATCCGCCAAACAACGTGCTGGCGGTGCCGGGACTAGCCCGCATGAATCACACTTTTTCGTAGCGAGGACGTGAAGCATCGATCAGGATTGGTCGAAACGAAGATTCGCCGATGAAGCCGTGTGGACACACCGCAAATTGGTGGATCAAGGCTTTGGCCAATCCTTGCTGGGTGATTCGCGGCCGTAGCAGGAAAAGTGTGATTCATGCGGCTAGGCGATCGGATTTCCCGGCCTGAACGGTCAATGTAAATTTCAACGTGTTCTTGGAGCAAACGGGACAGTGGGGCGTACCATCGTTCCATTTGCTCCAAGTAGCATGTTGAGCGTTGGAGATCACGAATCGATCTTGTGTATTTAGGACTCTTTATCTAGGCTGCCATGTCGAAATTAGTAGCAGGTCACATGGGGCAAGTGACTGTATATGGATGATATACGTCACCGATGTGTAATATCGCCCAGAAGTCAGATGACTTGGACGACGTAATTCTCGAATTGATGAGGTCTGGTACTGACGGATAATATTATGTTCGATCACTAGGTGACGAATGGAGGAAGACGGCCAGCCAATAGACTTGCTCGATGACGTCTTCAGCCAGTTCACTCGTCAAGTGACCTTTGCCCGGTTTGATGCCTTCAACGCACAGATTGGCCTAAAGTCAGCGCACAAGAAAATTCGAGATATGCTGTCCCAAGCCTCAGCAAGTGATCGCGACCGCCCAGTCGCCCAACGTACCGTCCCAACTTACGCCTTAGACTTACGTGTTGATATGTCGGAGAACCTGCCACGTGAGATCACGCTAGACATCAAGGAAGCTACTGACGAGGAATTGCTCTTAGAACTTGAAGCGAACTACAATGCACAATTGCGTTGGCTCCTTGTCGCCATATGTGAGGCCTATTTCTCTCTCGTTCGCGATTTGTATGCAGCCATCGGCTTCCTTGACCGGGATTTTTGGATCTGCACCGATTATGGGGGCATGAGAATGAACGAGATTTCTACCTTGGATAAGGACTGGTTTTTTCGGCGGACAAAGAAGTTGCGGTCTGCTGACATTTTCAAAGCGCTTAGATCAGCTTTCCCAGATTTGGTCAAATATGAGTCGCCGACATATTTACCAAACCCGAAATTCTGGGTTCTCGCCATTCAAAAATTTCGACATGCGATTGTGCACTCGGGCGGGCGGCTAGATAAAGCGACACTCATTCGTGACCTAGGCAAAGCACACAATTACCGGACAAACAAGCAGTTCGCTCTCCCGCCCAATACCACATACAGACTTCAATCTCTGTTCAAAGAAGTCGATGGCACATGCCAGTTGTGGCTTGTCGACGAACGTGGCATTAGGACAGGGACGTACCATTTGACCGACAGGCCTTTCTCTAAGCTAGTCGAAGAGTTGAGCAGCCATGCCTGTCTCGTCTATGATTGCGCGACGAAGCACTTTGACAGAGAACCGTTTTGGGATCGCGAATGAGCTAAATCGAATCAAGCCACATAACGTACGACTTCGTCGCTGCTGCTGGCGATCGTTCAACGTGTTATTCGGAGCAACGGAACTTGTGAGAACCTTACCTCCTGGAAAACTAGGGCGGATTTGCAAACAGTCGAATTAGGTTTCACGATCGATCTAAGTCAAATATCGGAACACGATCCTTTCACTGACATCCAGTGCATTTGAAATCTCGGGAATCGTGAGTCCCTACCTCCTGAGTTCACGAGCACGAGCAGGTCTTGCTTTGGTGGTCCCTTTCTTTCTTCCGCAATAAATTCCACGAGTCTTTGCAACTGCGATTCTCGCCTATTGGCGTTCACGGCGATGCTCAAGTTCAATTTCCGCTAGCCCGCATATCTCACACTTTTTCGTAGCGAAACACCGGAGAGTGCCACCAGCACAGGATGAATCGGCGGAACGCCGGTGACGGTAGTAGACACACTGCGAACTGGCGATTTGCCGATTCATCCTGTACTGGCGGTGCTATACGGAGTTGCAGCAGAAGAAGTGTGAGATATGCGGGCTAGACCAAACATCACACTAATCTCTTGAGACAACGCGTCCGTGATGCCGTTCGTCGTTCTTACCAACGGGCCATAACCGACCGTGTAATCCACATCCTCGCGCGGTGGGAGATCAGAATCGTGAAAGCGTCCGACGAACTCCATCTATTCGATTTCGCGGATTTCGGCGATGCTATGACTGCACGCTGAATCAAGGAGGAAGTCATGAGCAGCCGGAAAAGTCGTAGTCATGTTGAATGGTGTACGTTGATAGCCGAACAAGAATCGGGAGAGTTGGCGATCAAAGCCTTTTGTCGGCAACGTGGTTTGTCAGAGGGCAGCTTTTACTACCACAAGAACAAGCGGCATCAACACAGGAGAGAAACGTCTGGATTTGAGGAGCTGCGGGTCTGCACAAGTCGTTCAATTGTTCTGAAGCCTGCGAGCTGGAACGGGCAGATAGAGGTTCAGCAAGGTTTTGATTCGACCTGTCTACGAGCGTTGTTGGACGTGTTGGGATGAGTTTGGCGATTTCATCGTCTCACCGGATCTTTGTGTACCGCGGTATCTGTGATATGCGGCGATCGTTTGATCGATTAACGGCCATGGTGGAGCATGAGCTACATCGAGATGTCATGCGGGGTGATTACTTTGTGTTTTCGAACCGTCGGCGAACCATGGTGAAGTTGTTGTACTGGGATGGAGATGGATTTGCGATTTGGTTTAAACGATTAGAGAAGGGGCGATATCGATTGCCCGAGAAAGAAGAAGTAGATCGAGCCGAACTTGCGCTGTTGCTTGAAGGTGTGGTGGCAAAAAGTCTGCATCGTTTGCCACGTTATAAAAACGTGCTACGGCGTGTTGAAAACAAGTGAAGTAGTCCACGATGTTGTTATAATGGCGTGCATGATGTCCGTGCTCGAAGACTTGCAGGAGAAAGTACGTGTGCGAGATGAGATGATTGTGGAATTGGATCGTCAGCTCAAGGAGCAGCAAAGGACGATCAAGCAGATGCAGGAGCAGATGAATGATTTGCTACGTGGTCTGTATGGACGCAAGAGCGAGAGGCTCGACATCAACCAGTTGTTGATGGATGGAGTGATTTTACAAGCCGACGGTGAAGGCGCAAAACCAACCCCCTGTGAAGCCCGTGGTGAAGATGCCCCGGTGAAGAAACGTCGAGATTCCAAGCGCAATGGTCGGCGCCCACTTCCGGAGCACTTGCCCCGTCATGAGATTATTATTTCGGTGCCTGAGGAAGAGAAGGTTTGCGCTGTAACGGGAAAAGAGCGGCCATTTTTGGGGTACGAAGAGAGCGAGAAGCTCGAGTACATCTCCGAAACGCTGCGAGTGAACGTGTACAAGCGTGAGAAGTATGGCAGCCCAGTGGGAGCGGAGGAGGTCGGGGTGGTAACTGCCCCGGTGCCACCTGCGGCCGTGGAACGCTGTATGGCGGACACAGGGATGCTCGCCTATGTAGCCGTGGCAAAGTTTGAGGATCATCAACCGTTGTATCGGTTGGAAAAGATCCTTTTGCGTCAAGGTGTAGAGATGAGTCGCAAGACGATGGCGGGTTGGTTGTCGCAGATGGCCTCGGCGTTGCGTCCGCTTTGGAGTCTGCTAGGGGATTTGATTCGCGAGAGCGGAATCGTTCATCACGATGACACGCCTGTGAAAATGCTCAACCCTGGAGCCGGCAAAACCAAAGAGACCCGATTCTGGGTGTCGCTATCGGGGGCGGGTCCGCCGTTGATGCATGTTCAATTTAGCCTGGACCGGAAACAACAAACGCCGATTGATTTCTTTACGGGGTATCTAGGGGCGCTGATGTGTGACGAGTATGCTGGGTATCCGAACGTGGACTGCGGTGTCATGCTATCGTGTTGGGTACATGCGCGTCGCTACGTGGAGAAGGCGAAGGAGGTTGAACCGGCTTTTGCGGTTGGAGTCCTTTTGGAGATTGCCGTTCTGTATAAGATTGAGAAGCGGATTCGTGGGAAGTCTTCCTCGGAGCGCCAGAAGGTGCGGGAAACCGAAAGCCGTCGGCAAGTCGAGAAGATCTTCGAACGACTGGAGTCGCAAGAATTTCGTCCGCAATCGCTGATGCGCAAAGCAAGTGAGTACATCCTCAAGAGGAAGAACCAACTCTTGGCGTTTACAAAAGACGAACGGCTACCCATTGACAACAATCCGGTTGAGCGAGCCTTACGTCGTGTCGCCCTTGGGCGAAAAAATTGGATGTTCCTGGGGAGTGATACTGGTGGAGAGACCGCATCGGTGTTGATGAGCCTGTTGGGAACGTGCTGGGCGAATCAGATCAATCCTTGGGCATACCTCAAAGACATTCTGGAGCGACTGCCACGGCATCCAGCAGATCACCTTGAGGAATTGCTGCCACATCTATGGGTGGAACAACACCCTAGTGCCCGACTTCCTGCCCCGGCTCGGTACGATTGCGAACCTGCGAATTGTTGACCTACATATTCTGTTGCGCAACCGCTGCCCCTCAGATCCACGAATTCGGCCAAAACATTGGATATGGAGTTCGTCGGACGCTTTCAGAATCGTCGTTGTCGACGAGATTCAGCTCCGCCCGGTCGTAGTCGTCATCAATCTCGTAGGCGACGTCCTAGCCGTTGCCTGTTTCGTCATTCAGTTTGACCTGTAATGACGAAGGCGCCGACGGAGGTCCCAAACGTATAGTCCGATCCGAGCACCGCCGTGCCCGTCTACCTTCACCCAGACTGTCAACGGGCTGGTCGTGCTACCGGTGCGGGTGATGCGAATGTTGCCCGTGTCCGAAGCCTGGCCAGGCCAGGTTTCTGCGGCGCCGGCATCGGTGGCGCTCATGCTGACGGCGGCCTGGGTGTGAGCGAACGGCCTCGCCAGAACGAGAAATGCTACTAGAACGTGAATACGAGGGACGGAGTGGATGTAGCGAACGGAGCGATCATCTCCGTGGACAAGATGACATTGTTGTAGAAAACTTTAGCGTCGCCTGTGAGAAAGTAGCGGAGGCGGAGTGTGCTTCCTTGGATGGAGATCTTCTGCCCTAGCGTGCGCAGAAGAGGTATGGAAGTTCTTTCTGGAAAGAGAACCGGCAGACTGGGAAATCGCGTTCATTCACACGATCCATGCTCACACCGCCTACGTTGCTGGAGAAGCCGATATCACCGTGCATCTTTGATGGATCGGTGATCCCCTTGTTATCTCGCGAACCCCCAACGCTCACTAAATGGCCAATACACAGCAAACGCTGGCCCAATTAGGCTTCGCAGTGGTACACCACCAAAATACCGACCGTCCAAACTCGCTACAGTATTGTCGCCAAATGGAAGAAATTCAGACTCGCCAAGATTCAATCGATCGTCCAGATGCCTTAATTTCGCCGGCTTCTTGCTGCCACTACGTGCCAATTTATAACCGTTGTATCCTTTCTCGGTATCATGAACCAGCCGCCAGAACGGATAAGGCTCCTCGATCGATTGTCCGTTGATGACCAAGTAAGGCGGCCGTATGGCCACCTGTTCGTTCGGTAACGCGACAAGCCGCTTGATGTAGTGATCGGTAGTACGAATGTCAGGATGTTGGATTTCATCCGTCCGAAACACCACGATGTCTCCTCGCTTTGGTTTGGTGAAGTTATACTTCACCTTGTTCACAAAGATATGGTCTCCAGCCGTAACCACCCCGGAAGCAATCACCTGGCCCTCGGCAACGACATTACCGTTGTTGAAGGCAGGTTCCATGCCCGCAAAAATCTTATGCCGCACCCCTGGTGATCGGTCGTTCGGGTTTGGGTCGACGACGAGAAGTTCTTGTCGACTAGCGCGATCAACAGCATGCCAAATCTTGCCACTCACTTTGGCCTTCACTTCCACATACCGTTTCCCTGTGGCAATGAACTTCACCAACCGCATGGGATACTTGTCCAACCATGTAGGCTTTGCCGTAATGTCTACTTGGATACCATACAAGGTTGGCTGCATCGACCCGGTGGGAATCTTGAACGGCTGGATGAAGTAGGTACGGAACGCCATCGCAATACAGATCGCTACTACAACAATCTCAATGTGCTCACGCAACGCGGGATTCGAACGCGGAGGAAGGACGGTGTTGGCTTGATTCGACAAATCGTCGACCAAGGTTTCGATCTCTGGTATCGGCACCTTATCACCCCATGCTTTCACCAGAGCTTCTTCGGCTTGATCCAGCGCGTGCAGATCCTCGGCCGCAGCAATATCAGACCTCATGTTGCGGGCATGTCGTGCCTGATGAAGCACGTGCTTCACCCATTTTTTCATGCTTCTGTGTGTTTCCGGTTTTTTTTTCATGGCACTTCCTACGACTGTTGCTTTAACACAGAGATGAAGGCTTCCTGAGGAATGCTCACCTTCCCTACCTGCTTCATACGTTTCTTTCCGGCCTTTTGCTTTTCTAGCAATTTCCGCTTTCGCGTGATGTCGCCGCCATAGCACTTTGCCGTCACATCTTTTCGCATCGCCCGAATCGTTTCTCTAGCAATGACCTTTCCACCAATGGTCGCTTGCAAAGCAACAGAAAACATCTGAGGCGGTACCAGGTCCCGTAACGTCTTGCAGATTTGTCTGCCTCGCGTTTCCGCTTTTGAACGATGCAACACACTGCTGAAGGCTTCCACCGGTTCGTGATGCACCAGAATATCCAGTTTTACGAGATCGGATTGTTGGTAGTCCGCATATTCATAGTCCATCGAGGAATATCCATGCGAGATGCTCTTCAATTTATCATGAAAATCGATCAAAATCTCGTTGAGCGGCAAAGTACAGGTCAACATAAGTCTGTGTCGATCGATCGACTCAGTTTTGGCAACGAGCCCGCGACGCTCCATAATCAGACCCATCATATCTCCAATATGTTCGTTTAAGCAGATGATGAACGCCTTGATCAGTGGTTCCTCGATTCGATCGATGGTGGCAGGATCAGGCAAATGGGTTGGGTTATCCAATTCCAAACATACACCTGCCTTGTCGAACACGCGATAGATCACCCCTGGGTAGGTCGTAATGATATCCAAATCATATTCTCGCCGTAATCGTTCCTGAACAATTTCCATATGTAACAGACCAAGAAAACCACAACGAAAACCGAGTCCGAGCGCCACAGAACTTTCGGGCTGGAAATGGAACGAACTGTCATTGAGAACCAGCTTTTCCATGCTCTTTCGTAGTTTTTCATAGTCCGAGGTGTCCACCGGGTAGACACCGGCAAACACCATTGGATGTACTTCCGCGAATCCGGGCAGGGCTTCAGATGCCGGCCTTTTGGGATCCGTGATCGTGTCACCGATCTGAATCTCGCGCGCGTCCTTAATATTGGCCACAACATAGCCGACTTCGCCCGCCCCTAGCACCGGAATCGGCTCTTCGTCCGGCGTGAAGACGCCTACTTCCTTTGTCTCATACTCCTCACCGGACGCCATGAGTTTGATCCTGGCATCTTTTTGGATCTGCCCATCGAACACCCGCACATAGGCGATCACGCCACGATAGGCGTCGTACAGTGAATCGAATACCAAGGCTCGCAGCGTATGCGTCGTATCCCGTTGTGGCGGCGGAACGCGAGCGACAATGGCTTCCAACAACGTCTCTATCCCCTCCCCTGTCTTAGCGCTCACTTTCAAACAATCCTCCATCGGGATGGCCAGAATATCTTCTACTTGTTTGCTGACCGTATCTACGTCGGCGTTTGGCAAATCGATCTTGTTGAGAACCGGAACGATGGTCAGTTCTTCTCCCATAGCTAAATAAGTATTCGCTACCGTTTGTGCTTCTACCCCTTGTGCCGCATCGACAACCAGCAAGGCTCCTTCGCAAGACGCAAGACTGCGCTGTACTTCGTAGGCAAAATCGACATGGCCCGGTGTATCGATCAAATTGATTTGATAGATCTGCCGGTTCCTGGCTTTGTACTGCATGGTCACTGGATGCGCCTTGATCGTGATGCCACGTTCGCGTTCCAAATCCATATCATCCAGCATCTGTTCCCGCAGCTTACGCTGTTCGACAGTCTGGGTGAATTCGATTAACCTGTCCGCAATCGTGGATTTCCCGTGATCAATATGGGCAATGATCGAGAAATTTCGAATGTGACTCAGGTCGTCCATGACCTTAGTTTATTGAATCCATGGCGGCTGTCGCAGCAGTGCGCATATGCTGAATTTCCGCCGCCATGTCGTCGGCTCGGAATAAAAAAGATCCCGCTACCAAATGGTTGGCCCCTTGCCCCACCGTCTCGGCTCCGTGTTCCACGTTGATGCCACCGTCGACAGTGATATCCACGCTCGGAAGAACATCTCGAATCCGTCGAATCTTTGGGAGGACGTCTGGCATAAAAGCCTGGCCGCCGAATCCTGGAAAGACTGTCATGCAAATCACCTGCTCGATCTGATCAGCAAAAGCAAGCACCTCGTCGGCTTCCGTATCTGGATTCAGAGCGATTCCAGCCCTTACCCCTTTCTGTCGAATCTTGTCCAAACATTCCCCAATATCGGATTCAGCTTCCACATGAATCGACAGCGTGTCTGAACCGGCTTCGATAAACGGATCCACATAGTTATGCGGTTGGGTAATCATCAGATGCACATCCAGATGCACGTCTACCGCTGCTCGAATCATGGCCACGATACTCGGTCCCATGCTAAGATTCGGTACAAAGTGTCCATCCATGATATCGAGGTGAAGTGCATCGGCCCCGGCGTTCACCGTTCGACGGCATTCCTCCCGAAGCGCTCCCATATCAGCCGCTAAAATAGAAGGTAAGATCTTGAGTCTCGGCATAAGAAACCACGCGGCATTCCATGAGCCGCAGAGGCTATAGCAACCTCCTTGTAGCGTCAAGATTGGCAAATGGTTTTGAACGATGTGGACCCTTGTCCAGACCGTTAAACCCATTGGCATTGACGTTCGAGTCACCTACGATCTGCTCAAGATGAAATCGCCACATAGCAAAACGGCTTCGGACGCCAAGCCTTCGGACGTTCCGATAAAACCAGCGACACTGCGAAGGCGTACTGCCATGGCTGGCCCTGCGACAGCCTTCGCAAATCTCTCTTGAGAAATGGACTTCGTCTAGCTAGAGTAATCTGTGCATTTTTTGCAAAACGTTTTGTCATGCCAGAATCCCTTGTCAAGTATTCCAACCGAGCTCCGATGAGGCGCTTGTGGCTGCATCGCCTACCTTGTGTCGCGATAGCACTGATCAGCGTTTCACCTGTCTCTACAAACGGTGCCGAAATCGATGGGAAAAGCGTCGCACGCAGGTGGAATGAGCAGAATCTGGCCGCGATTCGTATTGATTCCCCTGAACCCACGACCCATGCGCGCAACCAATTCTACACGTCGGTGGCCATGTGGGATGCCTGGGCGGCTTATGACTCGCAGGCGCTCGGCTTTCTCCACAGCGAGTCTGCCGCTGCGGGCGACATTGAGGCCGCGCGGTGCGAGGCGATCAGTTATGCCGCCTTTCGTGTACTCTCCGGACGCTACGAGAGCTCGGTCAATTCCAATACAATCCTGGCCTCCCTGAATCTTCTCATGAGCGAATTGGGCTTCGATCCGGCCAATACGACCAGCACCGGAATCACGCCGATCGCGGTGGGAAACCGAGTTGCCCAAACGGTCCTAGCGTATGCAGCGAGCGACGGATGGTCGGACCCCACTAGCTTTCTGAACGAGAGTTACACCCCGGCGAACGACCCGCTACCGGTCACCGGAACCGGCACCGTCATGAACGATCCGAATCTCTGGCAGCCTCTGCTTTTCCAGCCGGACGATCTCATCCAGACCTTCCTCGGTCCACACTGGGGTGGCGTTCGTCCGTTCGCACTTGCTTCCCTAGCCGTGGGAAACCTCCACCTCGATCCCGGACCCCCACCCCAACTGGGAGGCGCGACGGACACAGAATTTAAACAGGGAAATGTGGCCGTGATCATCCACAGCAGTTGGCTGGATCCGACAAACGGCACCATGATTGACATCTCGCCCGGTGCGATCGGCAACAATACGCTGGGCATGGACGACGGGATTGGTCACCCGATCAATCCGGCACTTGATTCGCCCTATACCCCCAACATTGTCAACCTTGCCGATTTCGGCAGGGTACTCGCCGAATATTGGGCCGATGGTCCCTCCTCCGAAACCCCACCTGGGCACTGGAATGCACTGGCGAACGAAGTGTCCGATGCGCCAGGCTTTCAGCGAAAAATTGGCGGCGTCGGCCCCTCACTGGATCCGCTTGAGTGGGACGTGAAACTCTACTTCGCTCTGAACGGGGCCTTGCACGACGCAGCCATTGCCGCTTGGGGATGCAAACGGATTTACGATTTCGTGCGGCCCATTAGTAGCATCCGCTACATGGGTGGACGCGGGCAATCGTCCGATCCTGGCGGTCCGAGCTATGACCCCCAGGGGCTCCCACTCGTTTCGAACCTCATCGAAGTCGTGACCTCCCTCTCATCCTCCCCCGGCGAACGCCATGCTCATCTAGATGACCATGTCGGAGAAGTAACAATCCGGGCATGGTCGGCCAACGCGGGGGTGGGCTGGATTCTTTCGGTAGATTGGTTACCCTACCAGCGGGACACTTTTGTCACCCCAGCCTTCCCTGGTTATGTTTCTGGGCACAGCACTTTCAGTCGGGCGGCTGCCGAAGTTCTTGTGAGGATCACAGGGGATGAGTATTTCCCTGGTGGCATGGGCTCGTTTACGGCAGATCAGGACGGGTACCTCGAGTTCGAGACAGGCCCCAGCACCGATGTCATCCTTCAGTGGGCCACCTACTATGATGCCGCGGACCAGTCTGGATTGTCGCGGATGTATGGCGGTATCCATGTTCCAGCCGACGACGGACCAGGGCGTATCATCGGTTCGCAATGCGGAATCGGCGCATGGAACCTCGCTTCCAGCTACTATGATGGCAGCATCTCCAACGTTCCGTTTGTGGCCCGGCTACTTTCTAAGGAAGAAGCTGGCTTGCAACTCGAATGGAACGCCACCCGCGGAGCTTGGTTTCGAATCCAGAAGTTCGACTTATCGGACAGTGGTTTCACGAACACCGGTGTTTGGATCCAGGCTGGGGAAACCATAGAAATACTTCCCCTGCCAGGCCTGTCACTTGCATCGCCCAACAGGTTTTTCCGGGTCGTCCGATCGCACCAGACACCTTGAAGCACCTCTTATTGGGTCGTGAATCCTCCGTCTACACAGATCGCCTGACCCACCATAAATCCGGCTGCCTCTGAACTAAGCCAAAGAACAAGGTTGGCTACCTCTGTAGCCGTTCCCACTCGGCCAATCGGGTGTAAGCTGGCGAAGTATTCCCGATTTTCTTGGTTGTCACCGACAAAGCGGCTGTACATATCTGTTTCGATCGCCGCTGGACAGACTGCGTTGATACGAATGCCTTCCGCGGCAAACTCTAACGCCGCACATTTGGTCATGCCAATGACCGCGTGTTTACTGGCTGAGTACACGGAAAGAGTTCCCATACCAATCAACCCAGCAATCGAAGAGTTGTTGATAATGGCCCCACCTCCGTTCTTGAGCATGGCCGGAATTTCAAACTTCATAGAGTTCATCACCCCGCGGACGTTTGCGTTGAATACCGCATCAAAGTTATCATCCGTCTGCTCAGTCAGTGGAGCCAGGACACCTTCCAAACCTGCATTGTTAAAGGCAATGTCTAGGCGGCCGAATTGCTCAACGGTCTTTGCCACCATGGCCTGGACCTGGGCCGTATCTGTGATGTCTGTCTGGACAAATACGGCTTCGCCTCCTGACTTTTTGATATCGTCGACAACAGCCTGGCCACGATCCGCACGACGCCCGGTCAGGACAACCTTGGAACCCGCTTCTGCATAGGCTTTGGCCGTCGTTTCACCAATGCCGCTTGTTCCTCCAGTGACTAGAGCGACTTTTCCTTCGAACGTTGTCGTCATGATTGTGCTCCTTTTTAGTGTTTCCGTTTTTGGGATAGATTCTAGTAAGAGCCAAGCCCATTCATTTCCGTACGAGTTAGGCTCCTAACAACGGGGTCCTTGCTATAGAAGATTGCACGGTGAGTGAGTGTTCAGCTTATTTCAACAAAAATGGCTGAATTGAAGTGGGCACCTATCCCGGCATGCAGAGTCGCCCAGACGGGGCTGCCCTACAAAAAAAACACTCCGAGCAAGTGGGCAAGAACGCGAAGATGTAAAGCGTGCCCGTGTGAAGTGGGCAAAACGGATGAAGCGGATGCAACCGGAGCGGTTGATTTTCTGCGATGAGTCTGGGGCGAAAACAAAGTTGACGCGTTTCCGAGGGCGATGTGCGCGTCGCGAACGAGTCGATGACGGACCCGTGACAGTTAAGGAGCGAAAGTGACGATATACAACTTATTAGTTTTTACTATCCGTCTTATCCCATAACCTGAATCTTCATCTTGAATACCAACTACCCTACCTGACTCGTCCGAAATTTCAGTCTTCTGATTAAAAACGTTAAACCTTAAATTAACATGTGGCCACTCTTGAGGCGTTTCAATCTCAAAATAGGCACAATTCCACAAGACCATGGTGATAGACCATAGACATAGACCCAGCAACAGAAATAACCCTTTTTTGCGGTTACACACGCGATCCATCCATGAAACCAACGACTCACTGTTCTCAATATTATCAGAAGATGTTGTCCATCATATGGATAAAAAATTCCAATCTGTGGAGAATAACGTCCACATTATGGACCATTCCACCTTGTGGAAAAAGATTCTATTGTGGAGCGACATCCAAGATGTGAACTGGCAGCTTGGTCATGGATTCGCCACCTGGTGGTCCTGATCGTTTGATCCCAACTTGGCCGAAGACGATTTGCTGGGACGAATGATTCGTGCTGGGGGTACTGGTCAGAAACGCGTCGCTGTTGCTTCCGACGGCTCGCTGATCGAGCAAGAGTTGGATGATGTATCACCTTTCGAAGGGTTGGATGCCGTGCTGGCCCACGAACTTGAGCTAGAGTACTGCCTGAAATCGGATGTCAAGTTTGCGGATGTAGGTGGTATGGAAGTTGTCAAGGACGACATTCGTATGAAGATCATTCATCCCTTGAAAAACCGAAAACTGTTTGAAGCTTACGGCAAGAAAGCGGGAGGCGGGGTCTTGATGTATGGGCCGCCGGGCTGTGGAAAAACTCTCCTGGCACGTGCGACTGCAGGTGAAATTGATGCCACCTTCTTTTCCGTAGGTTTGCATCAAGTGTTGAACATGTACATTGGCGAGAGCGAAAATAAGCTGCATGCCATCTTTGAACTTGCGCGTAAGGCGGCGCCATCGGTTCTTTTTTTTGACGAGATTGACGAGATTGACGAGATTGACGAGATTGACGCGTTGGCAGCGGATCGACGTGACATGCGACAATCCGCTGGACGAGGTATTATCAACCAGTTTCTAGCTGAGCTGGATGGAGCAGAAAATCAGAATGAAGGCTTACTTGTACTGGGCGCAACGAATGCCACCTTGGCATTTGGATGGGGCGTTTCTACGGCCCGGTCGATTCGATCGGATGTTGTTTGTCCCACCGCCAGACACCTTCGCGCGCGAAGAAATCGCGGCCATACAGATTCGCGACAAGCCAATCGTGGGTTTCGCGCCAAAGGAATTGGCGAAACGAACAGAAGGGTTTTCCGGGGCCGACATGAAAGCTGTTTTTGATTTGGCGACCGAGGCTGCGTTGACTGAGGCCATGAAGAAGGGAAGTGTAGTGCCGGTGAACGAAAAGATGGTCGCTAAAGCCGCGAAGAGCGTCAGGCCGTCCACAAAGAAGTGGTTTGAGAGCGCAAAGAACTATGCGTTATATGCCAATCAGAGTGGTTTCTATGACGACATCTTAACGTATCTGGGCATTCGGAGCTAAACTTTCGTAGAACGAATGGAATTCAGATGCCCTCCATAGAGCGTGCCATCGTTTTACGAGATCGCCATCGATACAAAGAATCGATCGCCGAACTTGCGATCGTGCTAGCACAGGATCCGGACAATGCCGATGGCCACGCCCAGATGGCGCTATCTCAAATTGAAGTGCCGAAACAAAAGAAAAAAGCACTCGCATCGATCGACAAAGCGCTGGCGCTTGAGGCAGACCATTCCTTTTACGTCGCACTGAAAGCCTACACGCTGGGTCACTTGAACCGTGATAAAGAGGCCTTGGAATGGGCTGAACAGGCCATTTCTCTCGATCCGTCGTCATTTGCTTGGTTCGTTAAGGCCCAAGCCTTAGTCGGTCAGCAACGCTGGGTGGAAGCAGAGGAAGCCTTAAACGTCACACTCTCCATCGATCCGGACGATGGTTCCGCGCAAAACCTGCGGTCAGTGGTGCTCCGTATGCAGGGAAACCTGGACGCATCAGATGACACAAGCATGCAGCGTTTGAACCGAGATGCGGAAGACCCATTCACCTTTGCTAACCCGACTTTCGCTATTCGTAGTCAGTTCCGACTATTATCGGGAGCGGTCGGTCGACCTTGCTAAGGTTTTTAGACTGGGATGGCTCAATTAGGCTGTGGTGAAGACCTACCCCCTTGATTAGTGTTCCGGGTTCTCCGATTCTTATTGGAGGATGTTTCTACGAGTGACCAAACGGCAGAAAGACGGAAAGGAGCACCGGTACTACAGTGTGGTGGAGAACCGCCGAGTTCGCGGGGGCAAGCACATTCAGAAAACGCTGCTATATCTCGGCGAGATCAACGACGCGCAGAAGGCGTCCTGGTCAAAGACGATCGACACGATCTATGAGCGCGAACATCGTCAAGTCGCGCTGTTTCCCGAAGACCGTCCGGTGCCCCAGGGCGTTGAGTTTGGTGTTCAGGTACGACTCAAGGAACTCCAACTGCTTCGGCCCCGACAGTGGGGTGGATGCTGGCTGGCTTGCGAACTATGGGATCAACTGAGGTTGGGCGAGTTTTGGGGCAGCCGCCTGGGCAGGAGCCGTAAAGGTACCGAGTGGCTTCATGTACTCCAAACCCTGGTGTGCTACCGACTGATTGATCCGGGCAGTGAGTGGCGACTGCATCGGTATTGGTTTGATCATAGTGCAATGGCCGATCTGCTGGAGGAAGATTTCAAGATCGCACACAAGGACACGCTGTACCGATGCCATGACCGGTTGCTGGCTCATAAGGAAGATCTGTTCAAGCACCTCAAGGATAGGTGGGAAGAACTCTTTGATGCCCGCTACGAAGTTTTGCTCTATGACCTGACGAGCACCTACTTCGAGAGCGACCCGCCGTTCGCCGGCAAACGGCAGTTTGGATACAGCCGAGACAAACGTTCGGACTGCGTACAGGTCGTCATTGCCTTGGTCGTCACCCCCGATGGCTTTCCGCTGGGCTACGAAGTCATGGCAGGGAATACGGCGGACAACACCACCCTGCGCGGCTTCTTGGAGAAGATCGAGAGACAGCACGGGAAGGCCGAACGAATTTGGGTCATGGACCGAGGAATCCCCACCGAAGAGATCCTCGCTGAAATGAGAGAGGCTGCCACACCGGTCTACTACCTGGTGGGTACTCCCAAAGGTCGCTTGAGCCGTTATGAAAAGGACCTGGCCACACAACCGTGGAAAACGGTCCGTGATAATGTCTCGGTTAAGTTGCTGGAGGATGGGGAGGAGATCTACGTCTATGCCCAGAGTCAAAACCGCGTCCACAAAGAGCGAGCAATGCGAAAACGCCGACTCAAGAAGCTGATCGCAACACTCCATGATCTGCGCAATCAAAAACGGCTCACCCGGGATGGTTTGCTGATGAAACTGGGCGCGGCCAAAAAGGTTGCCGGTCGGGCATTCGGACTCATGGAGATTACGCTGCCCGATCCCGGTGTATCAATGAACGCGCAAAGCTTTCATTGGCGCGTCAACCGCACCAAATACCGGCGAGTCTATCGCCGTGAGGGGCGTTATCTCCTGCGAAGCAATCTACCTGTGGAGGATCCTGCCAAACTCTGGGAGTACTACGTACGGCTCACAGAAATCGAAGAAGCTTTTCGGAATCTCAAGGGTGATCTGGCGATCCGTCCGATCCATCACCAGAAAGAGGATCGTGTGGAAGCTCATATTTTCGTCGCCTTCCTGGCCTACTGCCTACATGTGACGCTCAGGCAACGATGCAAGCATCAGGCCACCGGTCTGACGCCACGCAGCGTGCTCGAACAACTCAAGACCATGCAAATGATCGACGTAGAGATCCCCACCGTGGATGGAAGACGGCTGAAGATGTCGCGCTACACCCAGCCCGATAAAGCCCAGCAACTCCTGCTCGCCCAGCTGCAACTTGTGCTCCCCCCGCAGCCCCCACCGGAGATCACCGGAACGCAAATCAACCCCTCATGTGGTGAAGACCTATGACCTATTGCGGCCAAGTTTACTAAGCATTTCCACTCTCGACTCTCCCAATAGCGAAAGTCGGGCTAATGCCGGCTGGACAAGTTTGCAAAGGGGTGACCGGCAAAAAGCAGAAGAGTTGTTTCGGGAGTCACTCCGATTGGATCCTTCAAACGACTATGCTCGGTCCGGCCTTTTGGAAGCGTTCAAGTCGAGATCGTACTTTTACCGCCTGTATTTGAAATGGGTCTACTTTCTGCAAAAATACGAGGCAAAGAACCAATGGTTCATTATTATTGGCCTCTATCTAGCCTATAGGTTTGGAGTCGCGTTTTTTAAAGAAGCCAACCCTATCGTGGCCGCGGTCATACTGTTTGTCTATTTGGCCTTTGTGCTGGGCACATTTGTGGCGCCAGGACTTGGACACTTTCTTATCCTGACAGATCCACTGGCTAGGCTCTCGCTCAATCGGCATGAGGCATCGGATGGTTTAGCGGTCGGACTATGTGTAGCGACGGGCATCCTGTGCCTCTTGCTGGGGCTTACGATCTTACCTTCGACAGTAGCCCTCTGCGGCGCCTACTTACTTGCCGCATCCATTCCCTTCTCGTTGGTTTTTCGAAACGGGGCTCCAAAGGGCAGAGTCCTGTTTGGCACCATTGCCATCATCGCGATTCTGACGGGATTGTTGGGCATTGCAGGGAAGCTCACCGGCATCCAATCTTTATCGACACTATCGCGTAGCTTGTCTCCCATCGCCGTCCTCGGCGCGTTACTCAGTACATGGCTCGGCAACGTACCGTGGTTGTGTCGTCCGAAAACTGCCGAACCGTAGATTTCTGTTCAAATGCTCCCGCCGGTCTAACTGTGGATTTTAGGGATAAAGACGTTGATTTCGCCCCTTTTCCATGTTTTACTTCGCGATCAATGCCGAAAGGTTTCGGCATCGCAGCATGTAAAGAGACTGTAGGAGAACGAGGATATGGCTAAGCTCAATACTAGAGGCGGCCGAAGAAGCTTTTCAGGGAATCGCATCACCCGGCGTGGTTTGCCGAAGAAAACTGGCGGTATCGGTCTGAATACGACCGGGGTCAGCAAACGTACCTTCAAGGTAAATATGCAAAAGAAAAAGATCCGGTTCTCCGACGGCACAGTGCGGACCATGTGGGTCAAGGCCAAGGACCTGAAATCTGGCATGTATGACAATCCGGATAAGAAGGATTTTCTAAAGTACAAGTAAGCTCCCTTTTTCTACGTTCGAGGAACCCATCATGGCACGCGACAAAATCAAAATGGTATCGTCAGCCGGAACCGGCCACTTTTACACCACAACCAAGAACACCCGTAAAAGCCCAGACAAACTTGAGATAAAGAAATACGATCCCAAAGTTCGACAACATGTGGTCTATCGCGAAGCCAAAATGAAATAGGCCATTCCCTGCGGACCACTTTGCTTTGCCCATTTGGTTTCGCCGCCGACTTTCCCACTCCTGGAGCTTAGGATAAATTTTACGGTTCAAGGAGTTCTTGGCTCTCCATGAAATCCCACAGAACCATTATCATTGGCGATGTACATGGTTGCGTCGTCGAACTAGAGAAACTGCTGAAAAAGACAGATGCGGATCCGCGCTGTGACCATATCCTGTTTATCGGCGACCTCGTGAACAAAGGACCGGAATCGAAAAAGGTCTTCGATCTGTTCCTTCGCCTGCGGGCCAATGCCATTCTTGGAAATCACGAACATGCGATCCTGCAACAACACAGCGGTGGTTGGAAACCTTCGAGAACCTACAAGCGATTGAAAAAGGAGTTCGGTAAGTCCTTCGATCACTTTATCTCCGAGATCGAAACCTGGCCGAGTTATCTGGACACCCACGACTTTCTAGCCGTGCACGCTGGTGTTCGACCAGACCTGCCACCTAGCAAAACCCCTCCGCAGCAACTCGTGACGATCCGGACATGGGACGGCGAAGGTCGAGATCTACAAAACGATGAGGACCCACCCTGGTTCGACTTTTATACCGATGACAAACTTGTTGTGTTTGGACACTGGGCAGCACAGGAAGGTGTGGTGCGAGAGAATGCCATCGGGCTCGACACAGGCTGTGTCTATGGAAAGAACCTCACGGCTCTTGTCTTACCGGAACGTAAGTTGGTGTCGGTCAAAGCAAAAAAGCAATACTGCGAGATTCGCTAGTTGGACCCCCAGGTCTTGATCAGGTAGCCATCCTTCCGTCGTGCGTATCCGACAAATCAATCTTCTTCTTCACCAGCGCCACTTGACCCACGTTCCACGAAAACATCCGGCGCGCAAGCGACTGCGCGCCCTACCCTCCAACCCAACTTCACTCTACGGACCTCATCCAATACTCCTGCATACTTTGCGCGATGGCTTGATTTCCACGTGCCGTTGGATGCAGGTCCCGACTGCGAAATACCGCACCATCCTCCGCCGCGGCCCTCATGTGGTCTACCGGATCGATGTGGGACACCTCTTCAGTCTGCAATAGTTCGATAAACCAATGTCGCAGAAAGGCTGCAACGGTCAGGTCACCTTCTTCCAGGTCCAGGGCGGATCGCAACCCTTCATAGTCCGGATGTCCGGTGAGGAAATCAGGCACGACTTCATACGCCTCCGGCAGCACAAGATAGACCAAGGAGGTTCCTGCTCGATCCTTAAACGCTCGAAGCACTGCCAAGGTACGGACCACGAACCTATGCAGATCGTCTTCCAGGCGATCTGCATGCCGATCCTGATACCGAAGAAAACGAAACGCTGCAATGAAAGCCGTGCTCCCATACAGGGCGTACCGTTGTGACAAGGTACCTGCTTGCTGGGATCCTTCGGTGACATAGGCCATGGCATGTCGGTCATTCGCACCGATGGATCTTCGTCTTGGTTCGATGTAGTCGAGAAGCGGTCTCGTCCATCGTTCGACATCGCTATCCTCGACAAACGAAAGAGGGTCACCAGTTTCCCACAAAGCCTGCCAACCATGGCTTGTTTTCTTGACGCGGGGCCCGGTATAGACTCCTTCCCGCATCATCTCAACCGGTTCGTTTCCGGCATACCAGCCCACAACCATGGCGTCCGGCGAAAATCTATGCACCCTGTACTTTAGCCGGAGCAACCCGGTATAGGTTGATTCTCCACTCCTACCTGCATTGACGACCTGCCATTTCAATCCGGCTCCAAGCAACAAGTCTTCCAGTAGTTTCGGATAGGATTGTCGGTTGGGTAGGACGCCAAACGTGACACTATCACCGAGACAAAAGAGTGCCGGCACCTTGCGATCCGAAGCAGGTTGAAGATCGGCATCTTCTGCGAGCCCATGCCGCTCGATCCGTTTTGTTGCTTTTTCGCCCGAGTCTGTGAGGACCGTATGTTGGCTATTCGGCGGGTTCATCAATGTGATCGTGGTCGCAGCCTCGCTCTCCCAAAACCGGGGGATCCCCCCACCCTTCTGCGCGTCCCTCCACCGCTTCGCCTCGACATGGCGTCCTCGAAAGTGGACACAGACTCCTCCCAGAACCGTGGTTGCCAAAACCAAGAACACACAACGACCTAGGACTACCCGCTTTGAGCTCATGCCTAGGACGACTCTTCCCGAATCACTTCCCAAACAAACCTTCCAGCAACTTACCCGCCTCCTCCCCAACATTGTCTTTGATGACATCTTTTACAGCACCTGCTGCAGCCCTTTTTGCTGCCTGCTTAGCGACGTCGGCCACAGCATCGGTCAACACGCTGGCGGAGATGTCTGGATCGCTGGCGGTCCCCCGAATTGGAACGTTGATGGTGATACCAGCAAGGTAGTTGGTGTAGTCGTTGCCTCCCACACCCATGGTGCCGGCCAACGATTCGGTGACCGGCACTTTGACATAATAGTCGAGCGTTTGGTCAAAACCAATGGATCCTTCGAAAACCACATCATGGCCATCTAGACCAATTTTGAAGGGAGAACAATGGACTCGTTCGTCGTGGCAGTCGAATTCGATGTTGCTATCGCCTATCTCCATGTCTCGTTCGTCGATCTTCATTAACTTCAATAGCTGAAACCACAAGCCTGATGTGCCAAGTTTCAAATCGCGAAAATCGAGTTGCCCCTTGAATGATCTCGCGGCCGCCTCTTCCGCTCCCACTGGCCAGTGAAACGTTTCCATATGCATGCTGAGGTCACCGGTGATGCCGGTGGCACCTCTAAACAAAGGATGAATCTTGGCCAACAGTTCGTTGGCAACCTCTTCGGTCAGCTGTACCGACGTCAACACATTGGAGTTGTCAGGAAGAGTAATCAGACCAGCCCCCTGATTAAAATCGACGGCTGGGCGCAGTGTGAGCTGTCCTTCATTCACAAGCCCGGATACATGGAGGTTTGCTATGCCGTCGGACATAGACAATGGAACATCCAGATCGGCGATGTTGAGTCCAAACCCACGAATCGTGTCAGCGTGAAAGCCAAGATCCACGGATGCATTCTTGAACATGCCATTTTCTTCACCAGTGTCCCAACGAGAGGAAAATTCAAACGGTCGTTCCTCTTTTCCGGTTAGCACGACATCGAGGCCAAGCAAGGACGTTGCATAGGTCGTCACTGCGTCCAAATCGAAAGCTATGTCTCCCTTAGCCAACAGCTCCTCCCGAATGCCGGTCTTTGAATAGGTTCCATTCTCCAGATTCAGTTGCATCGGACTGGATTGAAGCGTGAGCTGATGTACGACAATGTTGTCGGGACGCGAGGCGCATTTGAGCACCAACGAGATGTCATCTGTTTCGTGCAACAGCTCCTGATCGCCATCTGTCATCCTCAGCCCAGCCACAGTCGCGTTCAGGTCAACAGTTTGCCCCTGATCTGTACTCCCGACGACGGAACCTTTGATCTTGATCTGACCTTGCACCGACCGACCGTCGGGCAACGGTGCAAAACCGCCGAGTGATGCTGCGAGTTTTGTAGCGTCCAGGTCCGCCCCAATTTTGGCGTTGACCGTTTCCACCATGTTGTTCCAGTCATCAATCAACAGGGCTTCTACCTTCATCGCTCCTGCATCTGTGTCCACCTGTAGTGACGGGACAGTCATCTTCCGTGTCTTCGGTGACAAGGTGCCGGATGTTGTGACTCGGATATCCTGTTCTGGCATGGACTTGTGGTCCTGCTGCATCTGAAAACCAGACAACACTAGACCCAGACTCTCCAACTGAACGACATCAGCTTCCACACCGGCACCAGCGTTCCATGTGGCACGCCCTCCCAAGGACAGGTTGGCCGGAAGTACTTGCAGTTCTCGCAACAATCCCTGCAACATGTCGAGATCCAGATCGCCCTTGCAGGTGAAACCTTGAACCGTCGGCAATCCGTCTTTTTCCGGCACGACGCGTGTGATATTGACTTCCCCATCTCCAAGCCAGGTCGTGTAGCTGAGGGACGGGGCCAGAATCTCGGCAGACACCTGGTCCTGATCCAGTTTTACATTCGCCGACATTTTCACCCATTGCGGTTTGGCGGGAATCAGTTGCTGATCTCCCTTTTTTACTGCCAAATTGTCACTCGAAACATGACATTGAATCTTCATATCTGCTAAGCTTCCCAACGTGCCATCTGGTTGAACTTGAACATCGGTATGCAAGTTCACGTCGGCGTTCAATGAGCCACCCACATCCCATGGCTCCACATCCACAAATTGTTTTGCCACTTCCCAAGCCTCTCCCAGGTCGGAGGCAAGAGTCAGGTTGAGTTTTCTCATATCACCTTTTCCATCCACGGTCATGAAGGGCGACTCCAACTCGAGAACTTCGAGTTCCGTTCGATCAGGGCCCCAAGCTCCCCGAGCAGCTAACGTTATCGACTGATCCAATCCTAGTTGTTTTCCGTCACTCGATCCCACGATCTTTTCGATCGCGACCTTAGAATCCACGGTATAATTGTGGCCCATACTTGCAAGTTTGGCGTCTATGTTTAGTTCTGCTTCTTCCAGTTTAAGCGAGTCCTTCAAACCCAGTGTGCTCGGGAACTGGCGCGAAATTTCTGCCAGATCCACGAGGCTCTTGAGCTGGATCGTTCCATCAGCACCAGTGCCGACTTCGCCAGAGGCATGAGCGGTAATGAGGTTGGAACGCAGGGTGATATTGGAGACGGATAGACCTTTCTCCAAAAACCTGCCTTGCGCAACGAATACCACAGATGGAATAGAGGGATGATCCTCCTTGAAGGGCCCGCCTGAAAAATGGAGGCTCGACATCGTCAGTTCTGCGACAAGATCTACCCCTTCTGCCAGACGACCCTGTAGTTCGACGGTACCGTCTACCATGCCGCTACCTTGCGGCACGTCCGTCACCGCAGACAAGAGGTTCAAAGTTTCCTTAAGCTGCCATGCTTGGATCACCATCTTTGTTTGCACGTTGATCTGGTTGGCATCGAAATTTGCTACGTCGCCCAAATCGATTTCTCCACGACAGCTCAAGTCACCGACCTCGCCAGCCGCTAGGGATAAATCGTAGCGGATCGGTTTCTTCCACCCACCCACATCAACGTCCACCGCAATGTTCTGGACAACCGTTTTCACATCTTTTTCGCTGGTC
The DNA here is from genome assembly GCA_035593235.1 of Phascolosoma agassizii. Lineage (NCBI taxonomy): Eukaryota > Metazoa > Annelida > Sipuncula > Phascolosomatiformes > Phascolosomatidae > Phascolosoma > Phascolosoma agassizii. The sequence goes on from JAVJHY012065547.1 coordinate 23,184, forward strand.
CCAGTGTAGACCGCTCCATTTGCCACAATTAGATGCGCATGCACATCCGGAAAGACGACAGGCTGACTGGTTTCCTGTGAGTCGGAATCTACGTCTTTTTCGACCGAAGGCTCGGGCTGGTCCGTAACTTCAGGCTCGGCTGGTTCCGGCGTGGCTGGGTCAGGCTGATAGACATAAAGTTGCGGATCCGTCACGAGCAAATCCCCAAGGTCTTGGTAGTTCTTTACAAGTGCCAGCAGGCTCTTGGAGAATGCTATCTCCTTCACGCGCGCGATGGGTCGCCCTTCGTCATCGTGAAAGGACAGTCCTTCAATACGCAGCCCAGAGCCCCACCCCAGCGACCACATATCTACCTCCAAGGTGCCCGGCGCTTCTTGATTGATCTTCTGCAGAACGAATTCTTTTCCTTTGGTAGACGAAATCATTTTCGGTAGCGCCAAGATAAGGAGGCCTACGATCACAATCAGTAGAACCACCAGCCCCAACAGAATTTTAAGAATTTTCATTACTGTTCCTTTTCAACGATTCATGCCCCAACGTTTGACGTCATCCTATGACAGAGTTGATATGGAAAAGCAATACGATCGCTCTCCTAGTCCACATATCTCACACTTCTTCTGCTACCAGTGCGGATTAGACCAAGCAGATGGACTCGCAAGTTCGCGAGAACTACAAATGCTCGCGAGCCTAATCCATTTGACAGTTACGTTCGGGAGGGACCAGAATGCGCCCTCATTCGAAATAGGAGTACACAACTTTTTGGGCTGGACAGTTTCTTGCAATCTTGAGCGATGCTGCGCATGGATGCCAGGATTGGTTACCGCTGATGACTGGCAGCAGTGGGCTTGTGGCGAGCGGGAACCAGACGCTGAAGGCGATCCTGATGTAACTTTTCTTCCTCCGATGCAACGTCGCCGATTGAGCCGATTCAGCAAGATGGCACTCCATGTAGCCCAAGGCTGTCTTGGCCAAGACATCCCGGATGTTCGTTCGGTATTTGCTTCACGCTATGGTGAACAGACCACATCGTTTCGCTTGTTAAAAGCGGTGGTCGATGACGAACCACTTTCACCGACCGCCTTCAGTCTCTCCGTCCACAATACGGCTTCCGGACTCTTCTCGATCGCAACCCAGAACCACTCTCCGGTGACAGCCATCGCGTCTCGAAAAGATACATTCGGCTATGGATGGCTAGAAGCCGCGCAGTTGTTGTATCAGGATGCGGAAAGGCCCGTATTGTTGGTGATGGCAGACGAACCCTTGTCGGAAGTGTATCGTCAGTATGCGGATGAGATGGAAGAGTCCTATGCCTTCGCTTTTCTTTTGTCCGCAAAAGGCAAGCATCGGCAACTTGAAGTGGCTTGTGAGTCGCGAATAACGCCGAAGGACAATGTCATCAAGCCTCCCCTTGCCGTGACGTTTTATCGTTGGTGGTTGCAAGGCGCGGACCTGCCTTTATCCTTAGCAGGGCAGCGCAACACATGGCAGTGGAGCCTTCTGTAACGTGAAGCAGCGCCTCCTGTTGGCATGGCGCACCTGCGCCTCCGGCATCAGCTTTGTTGGTTTTGGTGTTGGCGGCCTAGCCTTCACTGGGTTGGTTGTCCCCATTTGCTGTTTGGCGCCTGGAGACACGAAGCAAAAACAAGCCCGTGTCCGGCGCAAGGTGAAAACGGCTTTCGGATTCTTCATGACCATGATGCAACAGTTGGGACTTATCCACCCGCATGTGGAAGGACTCGCTGATCCGGAGGAAACACGAGGCCGACTCATCGTGGCCAATCACCCTAGCCTAATCGATATTGTTTACCTCCTATCCCTGTTACCGGATGCTGTTTGTGTCGTTAAGATGGGCGTTTGGAAAAACCCGTTTTTTCGCGCAACCGTGCGTGGGGCGGGATATATTCCAAATGACGGACCCAAGGCCATTATCCAGGCCGCGGTCGAGCACCTGCGTGACGGTCGTACAGTCGTTTTGTTCCCGGAAGGAACGCGTTCGCCGCCAAACGGTCAATTGCCTTTTCGTCGAGGGGCAGCATGGATGGCTATTGAGGCAAAACGCGACATCTATCCCGTGTGGATTACAACCGAGCCTTCGATATTGACGAAGGGATTGCCCTGGTACAGAATCCCGGCCAAGGGTTGTAGATTTGTTCTCCATTTTTTGCCCGTTTTTCCAACAAAAAAAGTGGTAGAACAAACACACTCGTACTCCATGGCCGCCAGAGAACTAACGCGGAATATGGAACAGTTGTATCACGATTTGATCACAGACAAGAGGCCGTAAAGATGGAACAAGAGATCAAGGAACTCATTATCAACACGTTGGCTTTGGAAGACATAGGGGAGGAAGACATTGACACAGACGCTCCGCTTTTTGTAGAGGGGCTCGGGCTCGACTCCATTGATGCACTTGAACTCGGCGTGGCCATTCAGAAGACCTATGGCATCAAGATCAGTGCCAGTCATGAGAACACGAAAGAAGTTTTTTCATGCGTCCGCACGCTCGCCAACTTTGTGAAGGAGCAATGGGTCCGATGACACAAGGCACCACACCCAAGGCCGAAACCGTATTGGAGCATCTTCGCAAGACACTCATGGACATGTTCAACGTAGATCCGGACAGCATCCAGGGTTCTACCCGTTTGATCGAGGATCTCGAGTTGGACAGTATCGACGCGATCGATCTTATCGTGAGTTTGCAAGAACATACAGGCCAACAGGTGGATCAAAAAAAATTCGAAGCACTCCGTACGGTGGACGACGTCGTTCGACTCCTTGCAGGTGATTTGCAAGACTGACCTCCATGAAGGCTGTTCTTTTTCTGCTGACCGGCCTTTTTATTGTCCTCTACCCGTTTTTCATCTATTGGGGGCTCGACCACCTTTCTCCTCGCCTGCTGGCTGCAATCATTCTTGTGATGTTTGTGGCCCGAACTGTGTCGATGGCCGGTGGACTCAAGAAAGACAAACTGACACCGTTTCTTCCGCTGTTTGTCGCTATCCTGATCAGTTGCACACTTGTTGCAATGCTCAACGATGGGAAATACCTTCTTCATGTGCCTTGGGTCATTGGTCTAACGTTTACATGGACGTTTGCTCGCACACTGCTACGTCCACCGACTCTCATCGAAACTTTTGCGCGTGTTAAATTCCCGATTTTACCCCCACCCGCTCTTCACTATTGCCAAAGAGTCACGCGTCTTTGGACGATAGCCTTGGCGGCAAATACGCTCTTTTGCTTGTACCTTGCCCTGCATGCTGATGTGCGCCTATGGACACTCTACAACGGATTCATTTGCTACCTTCTTTTCGCTGTTTTTTTTCTCGCGGAATACCTGGTGCGCCTCACTCAGCTGCCTAAATTTGAAGCGGCACTCGAACGTATGGAATCGGCTGGAACCTCATCGTGAACCGTCAGAAAACACCCACTCGACTGTCGCAAGCCTTTGCCAACCACGAGCCCGACCGGATTGTGGCTCATTCGGACCATGGATCCACGACGTGGCGTGAATTTCGTGAGCGTGTAACCGCCGTAGCCAGCCGCATCGCGACGGAATCCGAAGTTTCTACCTGGCTTCTTTATTGTGAAAATCTGGAGGCAACCTCTATCGCACTCTGTGCAGCTCTTTCTTCCAGAAGGCAGATTTTGCTGCTGCCAAATGACCGACCCGGCACGTTGGCCCGTGCTGGGTCCGACGCTTGTGGACTCCTTACCGACAAATTTTTTCCAGAACGCGACATGCCAGTCATTCAGGTCGATCAGATCAAGACTGAGTCGATCTGCGACGAAATCTCTTTCGATTCCGACCCGGAGTTGATCGGGCTTTTGACGTCTGGCACCACGGGAGAGCCCAAACATGTGACAAAGTCACTGCACCAGCTTGAAGTAGAAGTTGTAGCGCTTGAACGACTTTGGGGAAACAAGTTGGGAGAAGCCACGCTCCTTTCCACTGTGTCTCCGCAGCATATCTACGGTTTGTTATTTTGTAGTTTGTGGCCCCTCATCGCTGGGCGCAGTGTCTTTAGCCGACGCATCACGATGCCACACGAACTGATACCCCTCGGAACACAGTTCGATCCGATTTATATCGTCTCCAGCCCGGCGCACCTAAAGCGAATGCCAGATCTTCTGTCCCTTCGCGATCTGTCTGGAGGTTGCAACCTCGTCTTCTCGTCGGGCGGTCCCCTTGCAACGTCCACAGCCAACCAGTTTGACGTGACACTGGGCATGGCACCCATCGAGGTGCTTGGATCTACCGAGACCGGTGGTGTCGCGTACCGACAGCAAGACACAAACAATCCAGATGGTTCTTGGAGCATGTTGCCTGATGTAGAACTTCGCATCGACAGCGAGGCGGATGGGGAACTGTTGATTCGGTCTCCCTATGCACAACCTGGCGCCAAAACCTGGCATGGCATGGGTGACAAGGCCATACGGAAAGGTGCCAACACGTTCCACCTTGTGGGACGACTGAATCGGATTGTCAAAGTTGAAGAAAAACGGCTGTCCCTGGACGAGATGGAGCAACGTCTCCTCGAACACACATGGGTTGCCGACTGTGCCATTGTCCCTTTAAAGGACCATGGCCCCACCTCACGTGAGTTCCTCGGAGCCATGATTAAGCTGACCGACCCGTGCGATGTGGAGCCAAGCACGCAACGTCGAAAAACAGTTCGTGCCGAGCTTGAAAAGCATCTGAAATCACACTTCGAAAGCATACTCCTGCCCAAGCGTTGGCGAATCATCGACGACATTCCTGTCAACGCGCAAGGCAAGCGTATCCTCCAAGATTTAGTGACCTACTTTTCTGTGCCGCCTCCGTCCCCCACCGAACCTATGATTCATCACACAGAAGTCCGTGGTGATCAAGTAACCTTGTATGGCGAAATTGCCTCTGACCTGGCATGTCTGCAGGGCCACTTTCCTGGCATGCCTATCGTAGCGGGTGTGGCCCAAATCGACTGGGCTAAGCGATGGGCCAGTCGATACTTGGGGGCGCCAGAAAGGGTCAAGCGTTTGAAGGCGATTAAGTTTCAGAAACTTTTGCTTCCAGGTAATCCATTTACTGCGATCGTCCATCGTGATCGGGTCAAGAAACTCGTGCGCTTCCAGTTTCAGCACGGTTCCTCCTGCTACTCCAGCGGACGCTGGGATTACTAGACGGCGGCGGCTCTCATCCTGGCTAAAAGGAAAAGTTTGCCCAAGGATGGAGATTCGAGATCGTCCCAGTGGCGGTGATGATCGGCCCAATGGTTTGCACACCCGTAATCACATAATGGGGTTTTTTGCACAACCCCCGAAAAATCCCATCCTGAGGGTTAATCGCTGATACGCGTGGCAAGTTCCTGAATCATATGCTCC